>BQNB010052684.1:0-40366 GCA_026074375.1 Tanacetum coccineum | reverse complement strand
TTAGCCCTTTTCGGCTCGTTTCCAGGTCTCGAGCAAAACTGAAAAGTTGTCAGGAATGTCGTTTCACATCGAATTGCTTAAGGGTCCGAGCCGTGAAAACGTGATTTAGATGGTTGTTCTTGTAAGTCAAGCCAGACTTAAAAGTCAAAGAGGTAAAATTGTTATCTTAAAAATTCGAAAATTCTCGGATGTCACACCGGTGGTGGAAGATGAAGCCGAGGTGACAAAGGACACGGTGCTTCCTAACGAAAGTACCAAAGACGTCCAACCTCCGATAGTCCAAGTTGATGAACCAGTTGTCATGTCTAGAACAAAAACGACTTTACCATATCCATCTAGGGTAACCAAGGAAAAAATCCGCGAAAAGGACGACCTTTTAGCTTTGAAATTTATGGAAATTTTTCGGAATCTCTCCTGCACATGCCTAAGTTTGCACCGATGTTCAGAAAGCTTTTGAACAACAAAGACAAGATCTTGGAATTAACCAAAACACCCGTTAATGAGAATTGCTCGGCAGTCATCCAAAACATTTCCCGATAAATTAAGGAGACCGCGGTAGATTTCTATACCGTGGTGTGCTTTCCCAGAGTTGATGAATGCTTGGCCCTGGCCAAATCTCGGTGCAAGCATCAATCTAATGCCACTCTCCGTCTTTGAAAAGCTTAATCTCCAAAGACTGACCAAAACTAGGATGATACTCGAGTTAGCCGACCGATCGATCTCCACTCCCACCGGCATAGCCGAAGATGTTTTTGTGAAGGTTGGAACCTTCTACTTTCCAGCTGATTTTGTGGTTGTTGACTATGATGCCGACCCTAGAGTCCCGTTGATTTTAGGAAGACCATTTTTAAGAACGGCAAGAGCCTTGATTGATGTACACGGTGAAGAGATGACCCTAAGACATGATGACCAATCCGTGACTTTCAAAGTAGGTGATACGAAAAATTTCTCCTACAATGCCATGGAATCAGTTAACAAGGTCGACTTTATTGATATAGCGTGTGAGGAATATTCTCAAGAGGTTTTAGGTTTCTCGAAGGTATTAGCAAATGGAAATTCCACTCCTTACTTTGAACCGATTGTTGATACCACTTCTCCCACCCTCACTCCATTCGAGGGTAGTGATTTCATTCTTGAAGAAATCGAGGCTGAACTTTCTGATACTTCGTATAAATCAGGAATTGATGATGCCGAATGTGATCCCGAGAAGGACATTCTTCTTCTTGAAGCTATCCTAAATAGTGAGCCAAAAAGGACAAAAAGAAAGCCAAAAACAAACAAAACCAAGCACGGGATGGAAAAGTCAAAATCAATCCGAAGTCAAAAGTCAGCCACATGAAGAAAATACAACTTGAGGGACTAAAACTGCCAAACCTCAAGTTGTATTGCAAAAGAAAAAGACAAGGGTCGAAATTGCAAAACTGGGCGAAGTTTGTTATAAGAAGTGAGGGGCCAAAGCTGCCATCCTACCCAAACTTCTTTCTTCCCGCCCAAAACAAAACCCAGGTACAACTAGGCAACTTGGACATGTCGTCCCATACCTCTACCCTGCAAAACCACTCAACACCCTAGAAAAATCATTTCAACCACTCTATCAACCCCCCCAGTTGTATAAGTGCCATGTTGGCAATCCCTAACCATTCCCAAGTACTTTCAATGGCTATGATTGACTCCAAAGAAGCACAACAGAAATTGAAGGCTGGGATTTGTTTTAGAATTGCCTCACACAACAAACACACTTGGTTTTTGTCTCTACAAAGAAACACAGAAGAAAGAAGAGAAGAGAGGGCAAGAAACCAAGACCTTAATTCATTTTAGTATAAATAGGGCCATTGTAACCCAAGTTAAAAAAGGAGTTTTTAGTTTTTAATATCTTAGAATATCTTAGCTTATTTTCAGCTTGTTTTAAGTCATTTACATCTTCTACCTTCAGCTTTGTAACATTTTCAAGTTTTAATGCAAATTTGATGTTTTAAGTCATTTTACAATTCCAAGTGTTAAGTTTCTTAATTTTGTTGTTTTGTGTTCAAAAAGCTCTCAACACAGCTTGTTTATAAACTGCTTTAATTAAGTAAACCAAAAAAAAGGGTAAGTAGTTAAGAGAAAATTGCAAAAATTACTCTCAAATACACCACAGCTTATTTTATGGATGATAAGCCAGTTCTGGATGGGCTTATGGACACTACTAGCTTGTTTTATACAAGCTAGAGCTTGTAGATTCTTGGTTTAGCCCTGTTTTGAGCAAGGGTGTTGTAAGTCTCTCTTTTTCTTACTTTTCTTATTTGCTATAAAACTGCTTATTAGTGCCTATTTGTTACTTATGTTTACTTATTTGTATTTTATCCGAATGTTTAAGTGCTTATCTTACTTAGTTGTTAGTTTAAAAGTGATTAGTGCAACTTTCTTAGTTAGTACTGTTAGTTCATTTAATAAAACTGTTAGTTTTGAGTTAATACTGTAGATAATTAGCTATTAAAGGCTTATTTCACTGATTGAAAAATCTATTCATAAGTTCTTATTTTGTCATTTGATAATCTTTTTTACACATTAGGATCAAATCAGCTTGATAAAATGACTTTTGAAAACTTTAAGAGGTTTTTAGAACTAGCGGTACTAACTTTTAACTAGCGGTACTAACTTTTATCAGCTACGGTACTAACTACAGTTAGTACCGTAGTTCACCAATTTTTGATCTCACCATTGGATGTTAGATTAGTTTTAGGTATGATTTTTTGAACATAAGCCTCATTGAGGGTGTAACTAAATCTGTTATGAGGTTTGTTTAAAGTTTTGAGCTTATTTCAGTAGCTTATTTTAGGTCTAAAAGTGCTTATTTTCATTAAAATCTAAAAAATAGTAGTGTAGTGATTTGTGCTTATTGTGCTTATTTCAGTGGCTTATTTATAAAAGTGAATAGGTGAGCTTAATAAGGACTCATTAGTGAGCTTATTTCCAAAAGCCCACTTTTCAGTTTGGCTTATTGGTGATTTTAGCTTATTTTTATTTTGGCTTATTTAGGAAAATTTTAGAGTTTACTACTTTTTGATGCAAATTGAGTTAAGTTAAGTTGATTTGGTTGAAAAAGCCTTTTGGAATCAGATAACAACATATAAAGCTATTCCAAAACATCTCTCCTTGTTGAATTTGCCTTATTTTGAGTTTGTAGTGTCCAAAATACCAAAAACCAAAAGTTTAAGCAACTTTCTGCAATCAGCAGCTTAATTGGCTTTTTGGAGCTTATAAAGTGCTTATTTTTGCAAGGTGTCTTTATTAAAGTTGCTTAAAAACATGTTGTGAACAACTTTGTGTTTTGCTTTTGGCTAAAAAACCCCCCCGAACTTTTTTTTTTTTAAAAATCATCACTTTTGAGAACTTGGACTAAAAACGGATGTAGCTTTTTAGCTCATTTGCCATCTAGGTTATTCTAGTTGCATTATTCTTACTCCAGAAGTGCTCATTAGGGTTAGGTAAACATCTGTTTTGGTTTATTTGCTCATTTCTTGTTTCATTGTGTTTTAGTAAAGCTAGCAGTACTAACTTATAACTACCAGTACTAACTTATAACTAGCAGTACTAACTCCAAGTTATACCGTATTTAATACTGTTAGTAACTGGTTTTAGTACAAGCTGAGTTTCCTTGCTTTAATTAGCTTAATTGCTTTTTGAATTTGCTTATTTAGAGTTAGCTTAGCTTATTTGATTTGTCTTAAGTTTATTTGAGCTTATTTCTGTCTTAGAGTAAAAGTTTTAAGTGTTTGTTCCATTCCTAGCCTTTAAGCCTGCTCTAGCTTATTTTTCTTGCTTCTCTTCTCGTGTATTTGCTTATTAGTGTTAGTGCCCAATCATTCCTTGTCTTATTCAAACATCGATTATCAATTCGTCTTTCGATTCTCCATTCAAGCCTCGTTGGGACATAACACCCGGGAACACCTATAACGTTCTCCGGATTCATTGATTTCGCGAGATTTTGCCCCTTGTTGTATGTTTATATTTGTTTACATTTATCTATGTATAAAGAGGGTTAAGTTCGCGCGAGTCAAATTTTTGGCGCCGCTGCCGGGGAGGCTGTGAAGAGATTATCGCTACGTATTGACACTTTGTGTTTAAATCTGTGAATATTTTCTTTACAAAAATATAGAAAGTATAAAAATATTTTTCATTTTCTTTTATTAATCATTAACATCTAAAAACAAAAGAAAAACCAAAAATATAAAAACATTTTCTATAAAAAGAAATAGAAATTCACAAATTGGTAAATACCAAAATATAATATTCTCAATTTTTTTTTTCCGAGGTATTATCACAATAACTCCCCGGTGAACTATGTTGGTTCCCACTCGAACAAAAGATTAAAAAACTTGTCAGTGTTGTGTCTCTTATACGACCATACAAACGGGCTCACCTTGGAAAAGTATAAGCAAGCTATAAGTTGGAGTATAAAGGAGGGTGTTCCTAGACTACGACCCGAAAGGAGAAATAAGCTTCGCGCTATTCTTACTCCACCGCTCACCTGTGCGTTTATCTTTTTGAGAGCTACCGTGAAGTAAGTAGATTATTTGGTAGAAGTTGTCTTATCTCATTGTCCGGTAAAATACATTGTGAATAAATCGTTGAAAAAAATCAAAAAAAAAAAAACTAGTGTAAATTTTCTTTTTTAATTTCTATTTTGTGCATGCGCACTCGTTCTCAAGCCCGTAAACGTCGACAACAACAGTTCCCCACCGAATCTTGTTTGAACCTCCTAAGGATAAATGGCTGATAACCAACTATGGCAGAAATTGCCACCATGCTCCCACCGAGGGATACGAGAACGCAATGTTGTTTCCTGAAATCAAAGCAGCAAATTTTGAGATCAAGAGCATGGTTGCTAACTCTTGTCAAAACAAGCAGTTCTTCGGTACAATGACAAAGAGGACCCACATGCCCATATCCTTACTTATCAATAAAATCACCTCTACTTTGAGATATCCCTAATGTCCCGCCACCACAATTAAGGTTTGATGCTTTTTCCTTCTCTCTCAGAAGGGGCAGCCATGATATGGCTTGATAAAGAACCGCCCTCAATCAATTCAAACATGGGATGACCTTCGTTGCTAAATTCATCAATCAGTTTTATTCCACCTTCTAAACAACAAATCTTCGGAACGAAATTACCAATTCAAACATAAGATTTGATGAGTCGTTTAGTGAGGCTTGGGAGATCGATTCAAAAGATCTTCCTCCGAGCATGTCCACCTCATGGATTCTCGGAAAACTTCCCAACTTATACATTTTACATGCATTAAATGTTAATGACAAGACTCTTAGAACTCCGTCCAGGTGGTAACATTTTGACAAAAGGCCCGCTGATTGCTCAATGCACATCGAGAGCAAGTCAAAGTTCGTCACTAGAGAGCTGAAACAAAAGAGCAACTCCCGAAGCAAAGCCATTGTTGCTAAAGTGAGTACGAGCGCTTCCACCTCCGGAGTATCTCCCGATGTTGCTGAATTGAAAGATATGGTTAGAGCTCTACTTCTCGACAAGCAGACATCTCCAGTTCCAGCTCCCGCTCCCGTAAAAGCGGTTGAGCAAAGTTTGTACCTTGGGTATGCCACAACATATCGTAATTCGTCCGGCTACCGATAGCAACAATTACCGAGATAAAATCCAGAATAACGTTCATCGGCAGGCACCGCAGTAAAATTTCACAGGAAATTCCGGTTACCGTCCGCCACCGATGGCAAACCAAATCAGACCACCCGGTTTTCCTCCCATGCAACACAACAGCCAAGCCAACAATCAGAATCGTTGGAACCAAAACTAAAACCTCGGGAAATGGCTCACAACAGGGGACAGGGTCAAATCCAACGACCCCAGTTCAACCACGATAGCCCCAATATTCACCCCCGGTTCATCAACACCCGCTTACCAAGCCCAGCTCATCCAAGCATCGGTGTGTCAAAAACTGATTTTGAGAGCTAGTCAAGGCTAATGATGCATTATCGCAAAACATGCAAAACCAAATGTCCCAACATAACTGACTTTGCCTCACCAAAAACGTAAATTCCAACCAAGCTTCTACATCAAAGTTCGGGTTCTCTTCCGAGCAAAACCCAATTGCTAACCCAACGGAGTGAATTGAAAGCAATCACACACCAGAAGCGTGTTTTCATATGATTTGTCCTTCAAAGTCCAGACTGTACCTCCCGGTGGTGGAAGTTGAAACCGAGGTAACAAAGGACACGGTACTTCCTAACGAAAGTACCAAAGACGTCCAACCTCCGATAGTCCAAATTGATGAACCAGTTGTCATGCCTAGAACCAAAGCAACTTTACCATATCCATCTAGGGTAAACAAGGAGAAAATCCGCGAAAAGGATGACCTTTTAGCTTTGAAATTCATGGAAATTTTTTGGAATCTCCACTTCGAGCTGAGCTTCGCGGATGCTCTCCTGCACATGCCTAAGTTTGCACCGATGTTCAGAAAGCTTTTGAACAACAAAGACAAAATCTTAGAATTAACCAAAACACCGTTAATTGAAAAATTGCTCGGCTGGTCATCCTCTAAAGACATTTCCCCGAAATTTAGAGAACCCGGTTCGATTCTTATACCGTGTGATTTCCCATAGTGGGATTCCAGAGTTGGATGAATGCTTGGCCCTGGCCGATCTCGGTGCAAGCATCAATCTAATGCCACTCTCAGTTTTTGAAAAGCTTAATCTCCAAAGACTGACCAAAACTAGGATGATACTCGAGTTAGCCGACCGATCGATCTCCACTCCCACCGGCATAGCCGAAAAGTGTTTTTGTTGTAGGTTGAACCTTCCACATTCCAGCTGATTTGTGGTGTTACTATGATGCCGACCCTAAGTCCCGTGATTTTAGAAGAAACCAATTTTAAGCACGAGCAAGAGCCTTTGATTGATGTACACGGTGAAAGATGAAAGACCCTAAGACATGATGACCAAATCCGTGACTTTCAAAGTAGGTGATACGAAAAATTTCTCCTACAATGCCATGGCGAGATCTAGTTGACACAAGGTCGACTTTATTGATATAGCGTGTGAGGAATATTCTCAAGAGGTTTTAGTTTCTCGAAGGTATTAAGTCAAATGAATTCCACTCTAACATTGAACCAATTGTTGATACATAACTTCTCCCCCCTCACCGTCCATTCGAGGGTATGATTTTCATTCTTGAAGAAATCGGAAGCTGATCTTTCTGATAACTGTCGTAAAAAATCAGAATTGATGATGCCCGAAAGTGATCCCGAGAAGGACATTCTCTATCTGAGCAATCCTAAATAGTGAGCCGAAAAAGGACAAAAAGAAAGCCAAAAACAAACAAAAACCCAGCACTAGGGATGAAAAGTCAAAATCAATCCGAAAGTCAAAATTCAGCCACATTGAAGGAAAATATAACTGAGGATACTAAAAAACCTGCCAACCTCAAGTTGTATTGCAAAAGAAAAAACAAGGTCAAACATGCAAAACTGGCGAAAGTTTGTTATAAGAAGTGAGTTGCCAAAGCGCCATCCTACCCAAAACTTCTTTCTTCCCGCCCAAAACAAACCCAGGTACAACTAAGGCAACTAAACTTGGAGACATGTCGTCCCATACCTCTACCCTGCAAAACCACTCAACACCCTAGAAAAATCATTTCAACCACTCTATCAACCCCCCCCCAGTTGTATAAGTGCCATGTTGGCAATCCCTAACCATTCCCAAGTACTTTCAATGGCTATGATTGACTCCAAAGAAGCACAACAGAAATTGAAGGCTGGGATTTGTTTTAGAATTGCCTCACACAACAAACACACTTGGTTTTTGTCTCTACAAAGAAACACAGAAGAAAGAAGAGAAGAGAGGGCAAGAAACCAAGACCTTAATTCATTTTTAGTATAAATAGGGCCATTGTAACCCAAGTTAAAGGGGGGGTTTTTTAGTTTTTAGTTTTTAATATCTTAGAATATCTTAGCTTATTTTCAGCTTGTTTTAAGTCATTTACATCTTCTACCTTCAGCTTTGTAACATTTTCAAGTTTTAATGCAAATTTGATGTTTTAAGTCATTTTACAATTCCAAGTGTTAAGTTTCTTAATTGTGCTGTTTTTGTGTTCAAAAAAACTCTCAATACAGCTTGTTCATAAACTGCTTTAATTAAGTAAACCAAAAAAAAGGTAAGTAGTTAAGAGAAAATTGCAAAAATCACTCTCAAATACACCACATCTTATTTTATGGATGATAAGCCAGTTCTGGATGGGCTTATGGACACTACTAGCTTGTTTTATACAAGCTAGAGCTTGTAGATTCTAGTTAAGCCCTTGTTATGAAGCATGGGTGTGAAAGTCTCTCTTTTTCTTACATTCCTATTTGCTAGAAAACTGCTTATAGTGCCTATTTGTTACTTAAGTTTACTTATTGTGTTTTAATCCGAATGTTTAAGTGCTTATCTTACTTAGTTGTTTAGGTTATTAAAAGTGATTAGGTGCAATTTTCTTAGTTAGTACGGTTAGTTCATTTAATAAAACTGTTAAGTTTGATTAATACTGTTAGATTAATTTAGCTTAATTAAAGTGCTTTATCAACTGATTGAATATCTATTCATTAATGCCTTATTTTGTCCATTTGATAATCTGTTTTTAACAATTAGGATCAAAGCACTTGAATAAAAGGACTTTGAAACTTTAAGAGTTTTTAGAACTAGCGGACTAAAACTTTTTACTATCGGTACTACTTTTAAAGCTAAGCGTACTAACTTCCAGGTTAGTACCGGGAGTTCACAAAAACAATTTTTAGATCCTCACCCTTGGGATAGTAAGATTAGGTTTTAGTTATGAGTTTTTGAACATAAGCCATTGGAGGTTGACCTAAATGAAATCTTTTGAGGTTTGTTTTAAAGTTTTGAGCTATTTTCAATAGCTTATTTTAGGTCTAAAAAGTGCTTCTTTCATTAAAATCCAAAAAAAAGTAAGTGTAGTCCATTTGTGCTTATTGTGCTATTTCATTGGATTATTAAAAAAGTTAATAGTTGGCTTAATAAGACTTTAGTGAGCTTATTTCCAAAAGCCCACTTTCATGTGGCTTATTGGTGATATTAGCCTTATTTTTATTTGGCTCTATTTAGGAAAATTTAGAGTTTAACTAACTTTGATGCAAATTGAGTTAAGATACAAAGTGAGTTTGTGATGAAAAAGCCGTTTTGGAATCAATATAGCAACATATAAGCTTTCAAAACAACTCTCCTATTTTGAATTTGCGCTATTTTGAGTTTGTAGTGTCCAAAATACCAAAAACCAAAAGTTTAAGCAACTTTCTGCAATCAGCAGCTTATTTGGCTTTTTGGAGCTTATAAAGTGCTTATTTTTGCAAGGTGTCTTTATTAAAGTTGCTTAAAAACATGTTGTGAACAACTTTCGTGTTTTGCGTTTTGGCTAAAAACGACTTTTTAAAATCATCACTTTTTGAGAACTTGGACTAAAAACGGGATTGTAGCTTTTTAGCTCATTTGCCATTCTAGTTTATTCTAGTTGCTTATTCTTACTCCTGAAGTGCTCATTAGGTTAGTAAAACATCTTTTGGTTTATTTGCTCATTTCTTGTTTCATTGTGTTTTAGAAAGCTATGCCAGACAAACTTATCACTACCAGTATAACTTATTAACTAGCAGTACTAAACTCCAAGTTCGTACCCAAGTTCGTTAATAATGTAAGTGACTGTTGTTAGTACAGCTGAGATTTCCCTTTCTTAATTCTAGCTTTAACTTGCTTTTGCATTTGCTTATTTAAAGTTAGCTTAGCTTTTTGATTTTTGTCTATTTTATTTAAGCCTTATTTCCTGTCTTAGAGTAAAAGTTTTAAGTGTTTGTTCCATTCCTAGCCTTTAAGCCTGCTCTAGCTTATTTTTCTTGCTTCTCTTCTCGTGTATTTGCTTATTAGTGTTAGTGCCCAATCATTCCTTGTCTTATTCAAACATCGATTATCAATTCGTCTCTTCGAATTCTCCATTCAAGCCACATTTTGAAACTTTTTTTTCGAATTTGACATTCATCGCCTACATATGTAATAATAGATTACTTAGAAACTACCTAGAAACTAAATAAATTAATCAATTTGAGTGTTTGGTCGTTCAATTCAAGTGTGTGCACATACAGACTTCTCCCTCTATTTTACGCATGAGATAACGTAATCTCGTCATGCCATGAATCAGATACATTGCTTGATATTTTTGGTTTAACTATTTAATTTTTTTAGTTACTTTAATTATTTTAGTGTTATTTAAGTCATCATTAAACTATACATTTTTGCCTAAACTATTATAATTTACTTCAATTTAATAAGACTCATATTTATAAAGTTAGCGCCTTGATTTGCGCCTCGCCTCAAGGCTCCTTAAGCTCTTTGCGCCTTAGTGCGCCTTGAGCCTTTCAAAACACTGGGTGGAACATATGTGGATGATGGATTTGTGGATGATTGTAAATTGTACTGCTGAGGTGCCACATTGGACATCAAGGCGAGAGGATCAACTGTGTGTTGAGTGAATCGGTCTAACATCATTTTGTTCTCATTGGCATGTGCCTCGTGCTGCTTTAGATAAGCATACAGTTGATCATAGTTGGAGTCCCTCAAGCCTCTGTTGAGTTTCACTGCTGTTACAAATCTACCCCATTCCGGCAACATGTTGTTAACAAACTTAGAATTCAACTGCATTCTAGACATGGTCATCTTGATGTTACGCATGTCGTTGATGAGTTTGGCAAACCGGACATAGTAATCATGAATGGTCTCTCCTTTGTGCTGACAAAAGTGTTCGAAGTCATCATACAACTGTGATTCACGGTCTTCTTTTGTTAATTCCGAACCTTCCAGGAGCATCTTCACATTGTCCCATATGTCATTTGCATCAGTTTAATGATTGATAAGAGAGTAGATATATTTTGGCAACCCTTGAAGTAGGATGTTTGTTGCCCGAATAGCAGCATTGTACCTATCCTTATCTTCAAGTGACAGGTCAGAATAGACACGAGGTCGTTCTGGACCTAGATGTAAGGCACCTTCATCTCCTTCTGCAAGAGTTTCCCTAAATGTTCCCATTTGAAAAGGTCCTTCATCAATTGACTTCAAGATTTTTTTTTTTTTTTTCACCCCATCTCTTACCCAGACAATACAGTCGAAAACGTTGTTACATGATGCAAAGTCAGTCCTATCAAGCATAGGTGGTCGGGTATCGGAACCGGCACATTGGATGTCTTCCAAAAGATTAGCCATTTTAATTGATTGTGAAATGATTAATTTGATCGAACAATGATTAGTGATAGTAGTAAAAGTAGATGATTGGGTTTGTTGGATTAGGTGATATGTTTTGTTTAATTGTGATTTGGTATGTGGTTGGAAAAGTGAGTTAACCAAATGGAAGAAATTTTTTGCCAGAGTTTCTGTCTACCAAAACGCAGTGAAGGTCTTCAAAAGTAGACAAAACACAGGAAGTCTTGAGACAAAACGCAATAAAGTCTTGAGACAAAACGCAATCCAATCTTGAGACAAAACGCAATCCAATCTTGAGACAAAACGCAATCCAATCTTGAGACAAAACGTCAATCCCTCTTGAGACAAAACGCAATCAAGTTTTGAAATGGACAGAGTCTCTTCTAGGCAAAACGCAAGAAAGGTCTTCAATTAGTCAAAACGCAGAACCAAAACGCAACATTTGATAGACCAAAACGCAGGAAGCAAAACGCAGGAGACAAAACGCAGCTCCTAATAAGACAAAACGTAGTATAGTTGTCCTTTACAAAACGACAAAACGCAGTGTCCTTTTCTGACAAAATGCAGGAGGCAAAACGCAACCAAGAATATGCCAGTGAGACAAAACGCAGTCAAGAAAATACGAACTTTTTCACCTAAAAACACCTAAAAATCACCCTTTTGAACGTTTTTGCTTGGTTTCTTTTGCACAACTTGATCCCTAGAGAAGGCTAAAACGACTATAAAAACAAAACTAACTTTTAAAATCACAAAACGTGAGAAACAAAGAGTGTTAAGAATAAGACCAAAACTCAATCAAAAACGTCAAACTTTTGATCTAAACTAACCAAAAAAACGCACACACAATCTAGCCTAATTCATCCATGAGCTCTGATACAATTGTTGGATATTAGATATCATAACACAATCAATGACCCAGGGGTTGGCCTACTTTGTAGAGAGAGAAAGTGAGTTCTAGTAAGAGAAACTACACCTTATGTGTGTGTATTATGAAATGATCAACCAACCCCTTCCCATGGCTGGAAAGGGGTATATATACATGAGTTTTGTGCCCCTAAGTGGGCTATAGAGTGGGCTAACATGTGGGTAAAGACCCAGCCCAACACCATACGTCATACAGTAATTAAACGATTACTATTAAGGCTACGAGCTAACCTATGCTAGACATTACACGAGGTGACCGAGTCTTTTACATGGATTTTCATAATCCTAACATATAAGTATATATATATATATATATATATATATATATATATACTTATATATACTTATATATACTCTTTTGGATTGTTACAGATTTAGTCATGTCGGATTCAGAGCATTCCACTATGTCATACACTTCTATTTCTTTGTACTCTAACCCATCAGCATGGGGCATTCCACTTATGGATGCCGACGAGGTTCCGAAGATGGACCTTTATGAGGAGGTTGCCCAACAAGGGCAGGCAGCTCAACCATCACATGACTATGCACCTGACCCTATAGAGTTGGAGGATCATGTTCTGGTGTACGTTCTAGAGCCGGAGGAGGATCCAGAGGAGGATCCGGAGGAGGACCCGGTTGACTATGCTCCTGATGCTGATGATGAAGAGGATGAGGAGGAGGAGGAGTCCTTCAAGGATGACGATGATAAGGAGGAGGAGCACCTAGCTCCTGCAGACTCTAATGTTGTTGCTTCTCTAGCTATTAGACCTGTCCCCTCCATTGAGGAGACAAAGCCGTTTGAGACAGATGAGTCTGCGGCTACACCACCACCACCACCTGCATACCGTAATACTTTGAGGATGTCTGTTAGATCCCAGGCACCTATATCGTTTCCTTCTGAGGCAGAGGTTACTAGGCTTCTTACCTTACCTACTCTACCACCATCTCCACTAACTCTATTATCATCACCACTCCCCCAGATTCCCTCACCACTACTACTTGTACCATCACCACTTACTACTAGCCCTACTTACATTGAGGTACCTTTAGGCTACAGAGCAGCTAGGATTCGGTTAAGAGCCGCATCACCACCCTTACTCTTACCATCAACTAGCCGCAGAGCTGACATTCCCGAGGCTAACATACCTCCTCGGAAGAGGCTACTACTTACTGCTCCCACACCTAGGTTTGAGGTTGGGGAGAGTTCTGCACCTACTGCTAGACAGCCAGGATCTATTATGGCCTGTAGGGTCGATTACAGCTTTTTAGATACTGTGGATGCCAGTATCCGAGCTTCAGAGAGGAGGACTATGACAGCCATAGAGATGGTCAACTTGAGGGTTAGTTATCAGGCTCAAGTTCGTAGATGAGAGGGCGAGGAGTCCTATACACTACATCAGGATGCACAAAGGGATCATGCTGCTCTACGTGGTGAGGTGGATACATTGAGGATGCACCTTTCCTCCCTGTATACTACTCATGAGCAGGAGAGAGTTGAGGCTCGTCAGGCTTTGGCTAGGTCTGAGGCCTATAACAAGGCTTTGGAGGCATGTATTACACTTTTAGAGACTCAAGCGCACTGCCACGAGTGGCAGTGTCTGGACGCAGATGATTGTGCTACTAGACACATCATTCGTATCCAGGTACTAAAGGCGAGAGCACGAGTTGATACTCTGGAGGACACATGTAGTAGTGCTTAGTTTTATCCTTCTATCATGTCATAGCTATCTTATATAGCCTATTAAGTTTTTATGGGTTACTCCCAGCTAATAGGATGTAGGGATTTTTATTTCATCTTTAGCTATCTTATATGACATGTTAAGTATTATGGGTTATCCCCAGTTAGCATGGCCGTAGGACTTGTATTTTCCATTTCTGTATCAAACCATCATGTATGTTTTCCGAGTTATATATGGAATGGATGTATTATGTCATGTCAATATGATATCAAATTTTACTATATACCTCTTTGGTGTTGTGATCTCATTTTATTTATTGCGTATATGTCATGTCGATCTCACTTTGGTTGTATATTTTACTGTGTGATGTAATCTCATTTTATTTATTGTGCATATGTCATGTCGCGTTTATGATTGTATGAAATCTAACGTGTATTATATTTTCTTGTGATTTGAAGAAAACACCTTCAAGAAAAGGAACCAAAACCAAAACCACCCCTGCCACTGCTACCGCCACCACTCCAATGACTGATGCTGCCATCAAGGCATTGATAGCCCAAGGAGTGGCTAATGCTTTGGCTGAGCGAACAATTTAAAGAAACACTAACCTCAATGGCAATGGAAGATAAGGTTCTGGAAGTGGTATTACAAGACCTGTGCGCCCTACTCATGAGTGCACCTACAGTGATTTCCTCAAATACCAACCTCTGAACTTCAAAGGCATAGAAGGAGTTGTTAGTCTAACTTAATGGTTTAAAGAATGGAGTCCGTCTTCCATATCAGTAACTATGCAGTTGAGAATCAAGTCAAGTTTGCTACTTGCACTCTTCATGTCAAGACAGTTGGTCATGATGCCGCTTACGGCATGCCTTGGAAAACACTTATAAAAATGATGACTACTAAGTACTGTCTTCCAAATGAGATCAAGAAACTAGAGATAGAGATTTGGAATTTGAAGGTAAAAGGTACTGACTTGGCGAGTTATACCCAACGCTTTCAAGAACCAGCATTGATGTGCGGGAGAATGTTTCCCAAAGAGTCTGATAAGGGTGAAAAGTATGTCGGTGGTCTTCCCGACATGATCCAAGGAAGTGTAATGTCGTCTAAGCCGAAGGAGATACATGATGCAATTGAATTTGCAACTGAACTGATGGATCAAAAGATCCGTACTTTGGCTGAACGCCAAGTCAAAAACAAGAAGAAATTTGAGGACACTTCCAGGAACAATCAAAACCAGCAATAGCCTTTTAAAAGGCATAATGTGGTACGGGCCTATACCGCTGGGCCTGGTGATAAGAAACCGTACAGAGGATCTAAACCTCTGTGTCCCAAATGCAACTACCACCACGAAGGACAATGTGCACCAAGGTGCAAAAAATGAAAAAAAGGCCGGCCATATGGCTCGTGATTGTAGGGGTGCTGGTGTTAACACTAACACTCAGCGGGGTGTCACTTGCAATGAATGTGGGGCCATGCACTACAAAAAGACAGCGCCAATCTAGTACAAATGAATAATATATATAATAAATAAATAATATAATAAATATATATAAATAAATGATATATATATATATAAATATATAAAAATATATGTCTTATAGGATGTTAGAAACATAATTTCACAGTCTAACAAGAGAAGCTCGGTCTTGAAGAAACAAGCATTTTATAGCTCGATAGTTAATTAATTAATTAATGTTTAATGATGTAAATGGGTTGTTATGCAAAAAGCCTACAAAAGCCCAAAAGAAAGGCCCATAGGCCAAACCCCATTAGTGTATAAATACACTTTGTTCTTATCATTATTAGGTTAGCTAGTCAATATTATTGTTAGGGTTTCTAGACACCAAAAAGTTTCTTTCAATCATCAATAAAGTCTTTAATTTCCTGCATCTTGATTCTACACATCATTGTTAAGGTTTGTATGAATGATCATGGAACCTACATAGGTAAATTAGTAAATCTCTTCTAACCAAAGCGATAAACCAACTCACAAATAAAATATAATTTCAAAAGTATCAATTTCGAAAGTGACCCCTTCTAGTCGTTTCCCGGGTCGTTAATCTTCCAACGAGGCATGAATTGAACTGTATGTTGAAGTTTGTGATCGGGATTTTGAATAGTTCAAGATTTTTGATTTGGTTTCTATTTCTACAAATATAATGAAAAAACAAACAACGGCAAGCAACAATTATGGCAAATACGTAGTTACTAAAATAATTACTTTAACGGAATAAAGAAACGCGACAAAATATAGCAACTAAATCAAATTTAACCCTCAAATAATGGCAAAATAAAACATGAAATTACAACTAACATTGCTAAAAAGAAAGAGGCTAACCGAATCCTCAAAACATTGACTTAATCTTTAAAAACGACATTTTAATGAGAAATATTGCTAAACTTAAGCTTATTAATCTTGTCGGATTGTGCCCGATCGACTTAAACTAATACATTGAATCAAATAATTTTTCATCAAAAATATTATCACTAGTCACTTTTTATTATTCCATACTTAGTTCACTAATCACATCCTACTCGACAAGCATACTGATAAACTACTCACTACTAATCCTAAAAATAATAAACATAACTACGCTACGAGAAACAAGCAAAGGGAAAAAAATTATCTAAACTAACATGGCAATAAAGCGTAACATAAATAAAGGATAAAACCCGGAATTAGCTTGGCGTGACCGAGAAACAATAGATATGAACACAAACTCCATTGTGCGGAATAAAACTAAACTAATCCAAATCCCAATCCATAATGCCATGACTAAAATAAGCTATAAACCAAATCGAATTCAAAAATAAAACATCTCATCCAATAATTCCTAATCTAATTAATTGGAAAATTTGCATAGGACAAAAATTCCTAATATGCCGCAAATCTAAACACTACCTACTGGTTGCTTTAAAAACTATGATCTAATGCACACAAAAGAAATAGCTCACGTTGACAATAACAAAAGAATTGAAACAAGATTGGCAGTATTCTCTAGCCAGAAAAAAGATATTAAAAGATAAATGATAATGAAGCTGTTGCTACTATTCTTTCTGTACTACTACTTATCCTTTAATAAAATGAATACAAAAAAATGAGATCAATGAACAGTAAAACAATTAGGCAGATATATAAAGAAACAATAGATTTTTGGATTTAAGCAAGGTTGAGATAGCTATTGTAAAGCTAGCTCGAACCAACTCTCAAGTCTACCTTGTTATCCATAAAAAGCTATGCAAATATACGAGGAAGAAGAAGCAATTGAAATGAAAAGAAACATAACCTAAGAATTATCACAAGGTTCGAATCATAGACCCATCGATGCCAATAATATCCAAACCGAATAAACAAACAACAAACCGGATATCAATCAAACCAATCTTCAATACAAATCAAAAGGAATCCAAATCTCGAGAATAGTATTTGCTTACATAAAAGCTTAAAAATAGAGAATTGCAGGAAAAGACATAAAAATAAATTGCAGGAAACTGTAAATATCTTAAAACAGAGCTACACTACTCCTAGATGATCTTCACTGTGTGATTTCATCCCCTATTTATAAGGGAATGTTGTACATCTTGTGAGAAAAATTGCCAATTATCTTCAAAACCTTCCAAAATTGCTTATGGAAAGCAATAATCGTTGCCAATCACATTAAACTGCATCTTTATCGCTTTTGACTTTCCTATAATTCCTTGTCGCGTCATATCATCTAATAAGGGCCTTTGAGACTGCCAATGTGGCATGGGCATGTGTCAGGGATGGTGTGAGAGTGCGTTGAAAGCGTTCGCAGCAATGGAGGAGGAGATTTGCCCTATTTTGGCTTGCGCACCATTTTTGAAATATTTTATAATATTTCAAATTTGGAAGATGCAGGGTAACGGGCGTTAGTTTTAGGACTAACGTTGCAAGGTGTTGAGGACTAACGATGTAATAGGTTAGGGACTAACTGTGTAATAGGTTTAACAGGTGTATGGTTTAAAGGGAGATGTGCTTTTGGGCCGTTTGCCCTTTTTTGTTTATTTTGGGTTTTTGGGCTTTTTATGATAAATGGGCTAGTTTTAAAGGCTTAACGGGCTGACTTGGCCCATTAACTTAGGTTGGGTTGGCCCACTAAGATGCATACGCCTTTGGCTTCGGTTTTCCACGCTCTTTCCAATCCCATGCTTGGTTTTGTCCGATTTTGGCTTTGTTTTTTGTCTTTTTGTGAATATCCGTTACCTGCATAGTACATAACGCAAAACAAACATATATTTGGCATTTTATATCTGTTTTTGGTTATTTAAGCTCGTTTTATTGAGATAAAGGTATGTGTATTTAAGCACATGCCAAAACCTCTAATACTAAACTATTGTTGTGTCCTCACGCAATGAAATAAATCCATGTTTAGAAAACCAAAAATTTCAACCCCCTTAAATTAAATACCTTGAAAAGTAGCAAAGTGTAAAATTTAAAGGGATTAAGAAATTACTAGTTTTTTAAACACTCCCCGTTTACCATTTTCTTTCTTGCACACATATTTTCCTTTTTTCCCATTATATACAACATGCTTGACTATTATTGATCATAACATTTAGGATCACTAAATAAGAAACACCTCAATCCTAAGGTGCCCTAGAAGGATAAATTCATCGTCCCTGATTTTTCACTTATTCCCAAACAAAGCTTAAAAACAAAATCATTGTTAATTATAAATTAGGATGCTAACACTACTCATATTTGTAATTTGTGTAAAACTTTTCCTCCCGACAGATATTATATATTAAGGTGTGTGTGTGTGCTCAATTTGAATTTTGACCATCCAACCCACGTTTTAGATAGTTATAACCTTTCCAAGTTTCACGTTCTACTTTTAGGTATATGAATTTGAAGGTGAGATTGTCCCATGTAGCAACATTTCTTCTCGGCACATCCCAACCTCGTCGGCTAAGTGACCAGGCTTTTGACACCCCTCAGAGAATAATTTGTCGAGACTTTCTGACTTTTGAACCCTTTACTAAATTTTTTACATAAAATTTAGTAAGTTTATAACTCAAAGCAAGCTAATTCCTTCAAAATTAAGACATTGTAGGTAAGTTAACTCCCTTAGAGTGACTTTCTTCTCGGAACCTCCCGACCTCATCGGTCAATTGCCCAGGATTTTGACACCTCACAGAGAATACTGATCATAATTAACAAACGTCCGGTTTCAAAATTTTGTAGGGATTAACAAGTTTAAGCTCAAAAGAATGTTTAAATTTTAGAAAAGACATTTTCCCTTTATTTATTAAGCAACTATACTAGAAATATTTTTCACATCATTATTATTTTTTTTTCATTTTTCATTTTTCATTTTTTTGCAACATTTATATTCACACCGTAAAAAGGGAAATTTTCTTTTTAGAAAATTAAAACATATTTTGATCAAAAACTCTTATTTATCAATTCATCGATAAAGCTTTTTACTCTAATAATGTTGATCTTAACGGACTTTTAAGAGTGATAAAACTCTAACTTGTCTTTCAAAAAAAGCACATATTATTAGTCATTTTAGAAGCTAATGGGAGAAAAAGCCACAAATTACACTTATGAGTTTTTAAGATTTCCAACCATTTCTCATTCTTCGCAAATTTAAAATCTTTAATAAAAAGATCCGCGAATGCTTAGCCAAATAAAATTAAGCTTTGCATATTTAAAGTCATTTATGGAAACTTGCGAAATCTTGGCCTTTTGAGCTAGAATTCATATTTTAAAGCTTCTTGTATAAAAGACTATCAAAAGCTTATACATTTATAAAGGTTAAGGGAGTAAGCTAGAGCTCAACATGCTCGGTCAAGTTAAAAATTATTCTTATTCTCCCCAGCGGAAAGTCAACACTTGTGATAAACACTTATTTTATTTTTGTAATTTTTTTTAAATTTTGGCATAAAATCACATTTTTTTTGTATTTTCTTGGTAAAACGAGGTTACGTGAAAGACATAGACAAATGCAAGTGATATCAAATTGATAGATTCCCCCTCATACTAGAATGATACATTGTCCTCAATGTGGGGGTTGCCACCCCCCTCATACTAATTTCAATGCATATTCCTACTATAAAAGGGTTTCTCACATAAATATAAAGCCGTTTATTAACTATGCCAAATATTAAATGTTAGTCAATAAGATCAAGGATATAGGATTTCCAAAATAAGCATGCAAAGGGATGATGATCGAGTGAGCGTTGGACAAAACCACAAGCACGAGAGTCTTCATAATTTGGATAATCTTAACAATCATCACAAACAACAAAAACACGAGAAAAGAAGAGGCGAGCCCCCTCACGTCACACTTATTAGAAAATAGAAAGAAGACAGAAACACGGGTTGCCTCCTGAGAAGCGCTTTGTTTTTGTTAACCGAGTCGTGAGCTTGACTCGACCCCTTATACTTGAGCCGGTCAAGGAGGATCGAAATGGAGATACAGGACATCCCAAATAGAAATGTCCCCTCCATAAATCATCATCGGGCTTTCATTAAGGAAATTATGAATGATCTTGAAAGCTTTAAAGCCCCGATGAGATAAGAGATGAGGAGATTTCTCCTCTTTTTGAACAAGAATTCCAGGATTGAAAACTTTGTCCTTATTTTTGGATGAAATTAGAAGCAAAGTTTCAAGGACTGGAGAAAGAGGACCACTAATGAATGAGATAGAAGATTTATTCAGTGATAGAAATCTCTTGGATTGGACTTCAATAGATATTCCCAGATCGAAAGTCTTGTTTCTATTTCTAGAAGGAAAAGAAACTACAAGATCGGATCCACTGAAATCAGTAGAAAGAGTGAAGTCCAGATCCTGACAAAAGGTGGGATGGGTTGACAAAACATTAGGCATATGAACTCTAGGTTCTCTAAAGGACCTAGCCCATTTGATTTACGAAAAAAAAGAGAGATTGAAATAGTAGAAGGAATTTCAAAATTGGTTTCATTATTTCAAACAGTAGTGTGTAACATTTTAAGTGTTTTGCAAAAGAAAATTAGTTAAAAAAAATTCCATTAGTAATTATATTATATTGTGCTAACAGTCTGTGTTTGATTTTGTGGATGAGATTCGGGTCAAACTATGAGGCTCGCGGAGCTTACGAGTTGTTAAGACTAGTGTTGTCTAAGTTTATAGCTTAGTTATATTTTACTAGCTTATTAGAGAATAAAGTTTAAAAACTTTATAATCTATTAAGTAAATAAAGTTTAATTAAGAAATAAACTTAGCATTAAGTCTAGTTTATATAATCGGGTGGTTTTATTTGTTTTCGGTTCGTCATTGGGGTTCTATTTTTCTTCTTTTCTCTTTAATTAGTAGTTTTAGTTTATTTAGCTTAATATGCTTTTTATTATTGTTATGCTTATTATTGTTAGGTTAGTTGCTATGTTTAGCGAGTAGTTAATTTTATGCTTGTTAAAGTAAATTGGCGTTCTTCGTTTAATTGCTTGTTATTTGCTATCTAGTTTTTCTATAGTTTATTAAATTTTTAGTTTAAAACCAAAATAAAAAATATTCGTTATTCAAGCATCAAACAAAACGCCTTCGTGTTTTTCTATTCATCTCTCGTTGGGACTTCGACACCCGAAAGATAAACTTTTACTTGTCTTCAAGTAAATTTTCATATCTAACGGGATACTCTCTATGCTATTACTATTTGATATTATATATTATATATATATTTTATCGAATCAGTTTTTGGCGCCGCTGCCGGGGAGAGGTGTACGATTTTTACGTGGTGTTTGTAGTTAGTGCCTTGAAAATCCTTTCTTCGAAAAGTTTATTTTCGTACTTATTAAAAATATAAAAAAAATTCAAAAATATTTTCCTTCTTATTTTTTTTCTTCTTTTTCTTTTTATAAATATTAAAAAAAATGAAAAAAAAATATTTTTATTTTTATTATCTTTATAAAAAATTCTAAAAAATATTCTCCTTTATCCTCATATTTCGTTTAATTCTTATCTTCTTTATCCTCTTATCCGTTTAATTCTTTCTCTTACCCTCCTATTTGTTTAATTCTAATATGTCGTCATACTACCAACGTGAGTGTGCGGGGTGTGGACTACCATGTGTTGGCTTTTATTGTTATCAATGTACGTGCCAGCAGTGTGGAGTTAATTTTATAAATGAAGTTTGTTTAAATTGTACTAACGGAGATGGAAAGCCATTCACTTGTTGCGTGTGTGAAGGCCCGTTAAACGGTGGATTTTGTTCGTTTTGCGCTTCGAGAGCTGGAAATTCGTTTGCTTATGATCCAAATTCAAATTCTTTCAATGATTCTCCAAGTGTTTTCACCCACCCTCCACAGCTCCAGTTTGAGACTTACTTGTGTGAGTTATATGGAAATAATGCTCATTATGGTTATGATTGTCCACCACAGTTCCCGCTTGTCTATGAGCAGGAACCGTGTCACAATCAAAACTTTAATGATAATTATTTTCCACAAAATTCACAAAGTTCTTCTCAACAATACATTTGTTGTCAAAACTGCGGGGGTCCTCATGCGACTTTTGAGTGTCAACCGATGAGTCAAAATCTCTATAATTCTAACTCTTCCGGTTTTGACCAATTCCAACCCCCGCAGTTTCCCGTCATTCATCAACCTCCTCAAGAAACTAGTGCGGAAATTTTGCAAGCTAGAGAAAATCTCATGAATTCTATACAAACCTTTTTAAAGAAGTTTAATCGTATATCTTTTAGAGAAACACCGAAGGTTTTAACAAGAGCTTGGGAGAAATTTTTTGAAATTCAGCATGCTCAACCTGAGGATATACAAGAATTGCTTCATAAACTTCTTAAAGATTTGCAAATTATAAGTGAGGAGCTGGCAGAATATATTAATCTTCCGAGATGGAATCGTCCTGCCTACTACTACGAAGTTGATGACGAGGAGTATACTATCGCAACCACACCCGATTTACCAACCGAGAAACCCGATAACTCTCTAAGTATGGGGAGGGGGGGGGCGAGCATCTTAGCACTATTCTAAAAAGGGAGAGTCTAGTGTTGAGGACCTTGTCCCGATCCCAAGTGAGTCCGAGGGTATTTCCGACAGTATGTGTGATGTGCCTTTTTGTGACAATTCTCGCCCTCTAAACGCTTTAAAAGATCATTCTGAGATTTTCTTCGATCCCAACGATGATTATGCTTCGATTGATGCGTTCATCTTTTACCAGTTGAGGACATCGATTATGTCGATGCATCACCTCCCGATTCTGAGCTCGTCAGCTTAGAGGAGGTGAAGGATTTTGACCCAGAAGATGGAGAGATTGATACTGATATTCTTCTAACAATCAAGGAGATTTCTTCGTAGACATTATGAAATATCCAATCTTATTATTGCTAAGATCGATAGCATTAAAGGGACAATCCCATCCATTACTGATTCTGTACTCAAGTCTCCCTCCTCATTTCCTTACTCTTTCTTGGAGGAAACCGACACTTTTGATAATTCTTTACCCTAATCCAAGATTTTCTGCTTTTATATAGAAGAGAAAAGAAGTGGCAATCCCACTTCTCATTCTGATTTATCTCTTCCAGATTATGAAGCATTCTACTGTGATAGTGAGCCCGATTCAGGAAATTTCACTATAGATGTGGTGAACTATACTTTTGTTAATCCAACAAGAGAGCCAAGAGTTCATGTGCCTAATGTTTTACCCACCCAACCCACCCTTTATTTGGATTCAGACTTCGCTTCTTCTGATGATTCCCTCAGATTCGATCTTGTAGTTTCTTTTTCTTCCGGAACTAGAAACAAGATTTTCAATCTAGGGATATTCATTGAAGTCCAATCTAAGAGATTTCTATCACCGAATGAATTTTCTATCTCATTCATCCATGATCCTCTTTCTTCAGTATTTGACACTTTGCTCCCATTTTTATCCAAAAATGAGGAAAAAGTTTTCAATCCTGGTAGTCTTTCTTCAAATGAGGAAAAATCTCCTCATCTCTTATCTCATCGGAGCTTTAATCCTTCAAAGATCATTTCTGATTTTTTTGAAAGCCCGATGATGATTTCTGGAGGGGACATTCCTATCTTGGATGTTCCGTGTCTCTATTTTTACCCCCCATGAATAACTCAATTCAGGGGACGGGTCAAGCTTAGTGACCTTAAACAAGCGCTTCGTGGGTGGCAACCCATGCTTATCATAATATAATTTATTATACTAGTAATGAATAAGTGTGTTGTAAGGAGGCTCGCCTCTTCCTTTCTTGTGTTTTGTGGTTTTGTTGTATATCCAGGATTTCCCGGATTATGAAGCCTCTCGTGCTCGTTGTTTTATCCTTCGTTCACTCGAGCTTCAATCCTTTGCATAATTATGGGAATCCAATATCCTAATCTTATCGACTAACGTTTATCTTTGAGCATACTTAATAAAAGGCTTTAGATTTACATAGAGACCCTTCTTAAAACATTGAGGACAATGTTCAGTTCTAGTATGGGGGGATCTATCAATTTGATTGTGCATGCAGTCGTTGTTTTCACGTAATCCCATTTTTACCAGCAAAATACCAAAAGATGAAATTTTTTAAAATTTTTCAAAAATAAAATAAGCGTTTTGTCACAATCTTGACTTTCCTGCTGGGTAGAATAAGAATAAATTTTGAGTCGATCGAGCGTGTTGAGCTCTAGCTTGCTAACTTTAACTTTTAGGGCTAAGCATTCGCGGGAATTTTTTATTATTAGAGATTTTAAATTTTTTACGAAGAACGAAAAATAATAGAGTTTAAGTATGGTGGATGCTAAACAAAGATTATAGGAAATCTTCAAGCTCATGTGTTGTAATTTATGACTTTTTCTCCCATTATAAATCCTAACGGAAGTATTAATAATACGTGCTATTTTTGAAAATTAAACTTAAATAAACAATTTTTGAAATGTAGTAAATAACATTTTTTTCTTAGTTCAAATTTATAACTTAATTTTTCTAAAAGAAATTTCTCTTATAGATTCGTGGTATTAAAGTTTTTTTTTTTATAATGATGTTGGAATTAAGGTTAATAATATAACTGTGGGCTTTATAAAAGTTTACTGCCTCTTGGCCGGGCATCACTACCGATGTGGCAGTTTCAAAATAAGGCCCTTAGTAAGATAGATTAATCCGAGACTGTTAAAAGTTTGTTTGCATCTTGCGGCTCACAAACCGATGGACAGCCTTCAAAAAGGTCGAGGATTTCAAATTGTTCTGGTCATATTAATGTTAAGTGTAATGTATGTGATTTAACAAAATATAGAGAAAAAATCTCTTTTTCTTAAATTTAAAATACTGGCTTTCGAACTAAGACTATTTCATTTTAGTTGTGGTTTTCTAATAAGTTATGATATAAACCGGGTAACCTAGATTTTTTTGAAACCGTAAAAGGTACGTGAAGTCTCGATATGTCTATGTGGGGGTGTCAAAAAGCCTGGTCACTTAGCAGCAAGGTTGGGATGTGCCGAGACGAAAGTCGCTACATAGGATGATCTCGCCTTCAAACTCATTATTCTCGGGTGGAACGTGAAGCATAGAAAATTTGCAAAACGTTGATCCATGGTTAAAATTCGAAATGGCACATTCACCTAATATATAATAATCGTCGGGAGTGAAAAGTGCACAAGTTACAAAGTAGTGCTAGCATCTTAACTTATATTTAACGGTGATTTTGTTTTTAAGCTTGGTTTGGGGCAAGTGAAAAGTCGAGGACAATGAATTTATCTTTTTGGGCATTTTAGAATTAAAGTGCGTTGGTATGTGTTTAATTACACATACCTTTACCTTTAAAAACAAGTTAAAATAACCAAAAATTGGACTTTAAAATGCCCTATTTATGAATTGTTTTGCTTTTGGATTGTGCATAGGAACGGTATCTAAGATATAAGGACACGAAAAACAAAGCCAAAACGACAAAACCGGACACGGAATGGAAAAGCGTGGAAAAGACAAAGTCAAGTCAAAGCCCAAGTTTGAAAAAGTCAACCAAAGTCAACCCCGACAAATCCAAAAGTCAAAAAGTGAAGAAAAATAAGTTTAGGGGCCCAAATTGCCAAATCCCTAAACTTATTTAAAGAGGAAAAAGAAGA
The DNA here is from genome assembly GCA_026074375.1 of Tanacetum coccineum. Taxonomy (NCBI): domain Eukaryota; kingdom Viridiplantae; phylum Streptophyta; class Magnoliopsida; order Asterales; family Asteraceae; genus Tanacetum; species Tanacetum coccineum. Next base: position 14,455 of record BQNB010052684.1, on the reverse strand, counting down.
AAAATCTTGCAAGGGGTAATTCTGCCAAATCATCAAAGTATAAACTACAAGGGCCAAGTCTGCCAACTTCCAAAGATATAACTCGCAAGGACCATGGGTGCAATGCCACTTATAACTCTCAAGGGGTGTTTCTGCCAACACCCCAAACTTATATAAACACAAGGACGTATGGTGCAAACATACATATATCCTTGAGGGACTATACTTGACAAAACCCCAAACCCTCACCCCAAGTTTGAGTTACTGTATATCTTCTCAAACCTTTCCCGCCAAATCCCACAACCCCACCTCCTGTCAATGTCATACTTCGTTGACCTCCCACAACACTCCAAAACCTTCACCATCTCTTACCCCACCCCCCACATGGCCTATGCCATGTTGGCAATCCAAATTCCCACCAATTCGATCAAGGGTTTGGATTTAAGACTTGGGCACAAAGCAACCAGGTAGGAATTGTTTGGTTATCTATACACTCCAACAAGCCTACGAAGAAGGCCTATTTGTGTCTACAAAGAAACACACCAAGAGTGAAGACAAGAGTAGAGAAACCCTAGTTTGTTTTTACTATTTAAGCTGTTGTAAGCCCCTTGAGGCAATAGTTAGTTATTTTTAAGTTAGTAACAGTTAGCTTTTTAGTGTGTAGTTTTTTTAAGTATTCCAAACTTCCATGTACTTTTATTTTTAAGTTAATGAAAATTCAGTTTGGATTGTTTTAAAATTATGTTCAAATTCTTAAGAAAGTTGTTAAGAGCTCACACAAAAAAAAAAACCACTCAAAACTGTTTTAAAAACTTTCTATACAACAGGTTTAAGGAAAACCAAGAAAAAGAAAAAAAAAGTACGGGTTACTGTTTGATCAAGTGGATGAATGAGCAATTATGGATGGCTCATTGGGTTGCTTAGTTTAGCTTATTCATAAGCTTGGGTAGGATTAGAGCTTATTTAGGTGCATTATATCCTGTTTTGAGCAAGGATAAAGGTATGCCTTCTTTTTAAACTTTTGCTTAAAAGAATATGTTAGCAACAGCGTATTGTGCTATTTTAGTTATTATTGTTTGTCTTACTTGTTTATGTCCTCTTTATGCTTATTAATGCTTGTTTGATCTTTGTTTTTAACAATGAGTGCTTAAATAAGTTTTTATATGTCTTAAAATCAGTTTTAAAACTTAAAGGGGTGTTTGGTTTAAGTCTAAAATGGGTCAAAACAGGCATGACATGGGTTGTAACCATTTGGCTAATGTTAGCTTGAGTTTTTAGCTTGTTTGAGTCTGTTTTCAAAGAGGTTTTTAAGTCAAAAAAGTTGATTTTCAAGTTTTTCTAAATTGTTCTTTAAGATTGTTGGTTTTAAAGAGAATACAATTGGCTTATTTGGATAAATTAAGCCATTGTAACTTGTGTTTTATGTTTCCAAAATGTGGTGTCATTTGAGTTTCTTAAACAAGCTGTCACAGTGCTTTGAGTCACTTGTATGCTTAAGGCAAAACTGCCAAGTAGTGGTAGTCATTTTTCAAAAGAAAAAGATCTTTTTCATGTTTTGTGTTCCTTTAAGTGTCAAAATGCATTTAGTTAAGTTTCTTTAGGTTAGTTTCTACTTTAGTCAAATTCTGTCAAAGTTTTGTTAAGACTTCTCGTAAGTCAAAACTTCCCATTTTTCATGTTCTTTTATCAGATCTTAAAACTTGTTTTTAGGCCTTAGATTTTTTAGCACAAGCTCTCCTTGACCCAATCTTAATCTGTTTCAAGTTGTTTTTATGTCTTGAGCTTATTTTATAGCTTATTATTGAATATGCTTTTTGTCCCTTTAAAACCATAAAATCTTCCCCTGGTGCAAACCGCCATATTTTCAGCTCTGTTTAATTACTTATTTGCTTGTCATTTTTTTGCTTTTTGCCTTTCTAGGAAGCCTATAAGCTACTCAATAAGCCCTAGCAAGCCTTAAGCTTAGGACCCCTCTCTTAGGCTTAAAAATAAGCCCAAAAGGTGCCCATTTAGCCTGTTTGTCTGCCAATTTTGAGCTTATAGTTTATTTGCTTTTTATGGCTTATCTGTGTATGGGTGTTAGCTTATTTTGGTTTGTCTTTACTAATTAGGTTAGTTTAAGCTTGTTCTAGCTTATTTGGATTTGTCTTAAGCTTATTTAAGCTTGTTTGCTCCCTAGTGTAAAATTTTAGGTGTTTTAACCATTTCTAGTTTTTCTGCCTGTTCTAGCTTATTGACATTGTTTATTTTTAATATCTTTTGCTTTTTAGGTATAGCTTATTGCTAGCTTTAGCTTATCATTCATTTTTAGTAGCTCATTAAGTGTTTAACTGCTTAACAGTTAAGCATTTTGTAGACTTAGAGTAAATTTAGCAACTGCCATCTTATTTTGCTTATTACGTGCTTATTTGTTAAGTTACAAAATTTTTGTCTTTTTTAAAGTTCCTTATTTTCATCTTGTTTAAAAAGTTGTAAAAAAAATGAAAATAAAAAATGTTGGGATTAGGGGAGGTCCCAAGTGAGCAAGACTCGAACATGGGACCTCAACCCCATCAACCAACACTTTATAACATACTCACTACCGCTGTGCTACAATAGCTCATCCGGTAGTGAGTTGCACCATTTAATTTATAAGGGCATTTTAGCCCATTAAGCCCATAAGCTGTTTTCAGCTTATTACGGCTTATTTATAAGCCCAATTTTCTAGCTTTTATTTTTCATAGAACCAGTACACCTTAATCTACTTTTCTGTATTTTTTTCACGTTTTTCCAACTTTGTTTGCTATTTTTTATTATTTATTTTCTTTAAAACTGTTTTTAATTATAATAAATTAAATAAAAATCAAAAAAAATATTTTTCTTTTTTAGAAAATTTTATTTTGTCATATTGCACTTAGGAAAAATATAAAAACTTTCGTAGGGTCATTTTTGCAAAATTTTAATTTTTAAAGAACGGGTTTCGGGCCCGATTCTCGTTTTCTCGTTTTCGAACTCAATTTAACTCCGTTTTTGTTCTAGTTTTTTTTATTCTTACTTTTTAGTCAATTAATATTAGGAAAAGTAAAAAAAATCACTTTAGGATTAATATTTTAAGTTTTAGGTTTTTAGTGTGTCGTTTTAGCTTCCCGTTCTCGTTTTTAGTATAGTTTGCCTTATTTTTCCCGTAGTTTTAGAAAATCAAACCCAAATCTTTTCCATTCAAGCATTGTTATTCAAACCAACTTCCGACTTTCCAATTCGCTCCTCGTTGGGGATAAACGACCCGGGAATATTCTATACTACTTCCGGTTTCATTGATTTTGTGGATTTTGATCCTTTTTATATATTTATATTTATTTATATTTATATATTTAAAAAAGGGTGAATAAATCTAATAATCAATTTTTGGCGCCGCTGCCGGGGAGGAGTGAAAGCGTTTGTCGTTTCGAAGTTTGATTATTTGTGCTTGAAGATTGTGAATATTTACTTTTTATTATTATAAAAATCTAAAAAAAACAAAAAGATAAAAACATTGTCTTTAATTATCAATAAAAATCACAAGTTGGTAAAAGAACACCAACATATAATACTTTCAACTGAAGTATTATCCATTAATAAGTTCCCGAACCAAAGAATCAAAAACTTACCTTTTGTGTCACTTGCGAGGTACGGTTCACCTTTTAAAAGATAAACAAACTCAAAGAGGGGTATAAGGCGGGTTGTTCCTAGGAACTACGACCCTAAAGGAAAAAGGTTTTTAATAGCTTCGCGCTTTCCTATTCCTCCGCTCCTTTGTGCGTTTTTCTTTTCGAAGAGTTACCGAGAAGCTTGTTGATTATTAGGTTTAAGTTGTCTTATTTCGTTGTCCGTTATTAAAATAAATTGTGAATTCATTTTTGATAAACCAAAAAGAACAAAAAAAATTAGTGTAAATTTTCTTTTTATATTTTAGTGCATGCGCACTCGTTCTCAATCCCGTAATCTTAACCGTCAACAACAACAAGCCCCACCGGCTTTTGTTGAACCATTTAATCTTGAAGAACCAATTGAAAATCCAGCTCCTCCCGTAGTTACGATGGACGATAATCGTACTATGGCTCAATTGCTCGAAGCACCCACCGAGGGTTACGAGGATGCCATCGTTGTGCCCGAAATCACCGCGGACAACTTTGAGCTTAAGCACGGTTTGCTTACCCTCGTTCAAAACAAGCAATTCTTTGGACATGACAAAGAAGACCCTCATGCTCACATCCGTTATTTCAACAAGATCACTTCTACGATGAAGTTCCCGAACGTCCCGAGTACGTCGGTAAAGCTTATGCTTTTCCCATTTTCCCTCGAGGGGGCCGCCCGGATTTGGCTTGAGAAAGAACCCCCTCGATCGATTCTAACATGGGATGATCTTGTTTCGAAATTCATCAACAAATGTTAGTACTGCTAGTGCAATTCCTGAAGTTAGTACTGCTGGTGTTAGTACTACTGAAGCAGTACTTAGTACTGTAATTCTTGAAGTTAGTACTGCTGCAGAAAATTTAGTGTACATCAGAAGGAGTGCAGAAAAGAGAAAAGTTAAAGGAAAAGCTATTATGAAAGAAGATGAATCTGTTCAGAAGAAGACAAAGAAGAAACTAAAGCAAGAAAGACTTAGCCATGAAGCAGCTATTAGATTACAAGAACAGGTTAATGAAGAAGAAAGACAAAGGATTGTCAGGGATGCAGAAATAGCTAAACAATTAAAAGAAGAGATTGACACATCAAGACAAAAACAAGAGAAGTCTGATCTTGAAAAAGCATTGGAATTGCAAAAGCAGTTGGATGAAAGGGAAGAGGCTGTAGCTGAAGCTGATCCAGCTCAAGTTATTGATTGGAGTGATCCTGCTGTGCTCAGATATCATGCACAACAAAATAGATCTTTCTCTAAAGCTAAAGTAAGGAAGAACATGTGCATGTATTTGAAGAATCAGGGAGGATACAAGCAGAGTCATTTCAAGGGAAGGAGCTATGAAGATACTAGACCTATATTTGAAAGAGTATGGGATCAAAATCAATCTTTTGTACCTAAGGATTTTAAGATTGAAAAGGAAGTGATGAAGAGATCTGGATTTGATTTTCAAAGTCACCTGCTAAAAGATAAAAGATTGGAGAAGTTTTAGGGTCAGTTGAAGAACAATATGAAGGAAAAGAAAAGGAAGTATCAGAAGAAGAACAAAAGAAACTGTTAGTGATAGTTCTAGTAGAAGAAGTGTACATTGAAGCTCTACAGGTTAAATATCCAATTATAGGCTGGGAAGTTTTCACTAAAGAATCAAGAAGTTACTGGAGAATTATAAGAGTTGGAAACCATATAGAGGTCTATCAAGTTTTTGAAGACATTTGATAGAGATGACATGGAAAAGCTTTGGGATTTGGTTAAGAAGAAGTTTAGTTCAACAGAGCCTACAATTGATAAAGAGAAGGTATGATGGGTTGAACTAAAGAGGTTATTTGAACCAGATGATGATGATACACTATGGAAGCTTCAGAGATGTATGCATGATCCATTGAAATGGAGATTGTATGATACATGTGGTGTTCATCATGTGTCTACAGAAAGAGGACATCGCATCTTCATGCTAGTTGAAAAAGATTATCCACTGACAAGAGCACTTATGATTGTAATGTTGGTTAACAAACTTCAAGTGGATGAATCTTCAGAGATGGCCAACGAGCTTTTAAGGAAAATCTTCTATCAGGTAGACAGATCAAGAACTTGAAGTGTTTGAAAGAATCCTCTTAGAGCCAAAGGGTTTAATTCATGAAACTTGATGATTTGAAAGGAGGGGGGGGGGGGGGGGGGGGGGGGGGGGGGGGGGGGGGGGGGTGAATCACAAGTTTAGGGGAGGATTGTTAGGAATTAAGGGCTTCTACAAGTTTATACTGCTGATTTAACTTTGTATTGTCAAGCCAAAATGTTTATACTGCTCAGATTATAACTAACAGCACTAACTAGTTAGTACTGTTAGAGTAAAGGTTAGTACTGCTAGAGTAAAAGTTAGCACTGCTAGTACTAACTTAACACTAGTGAAGAAGATTCATACTGCTGACAAAGTTTGAAAATTGCATGAAGAGTTATAAAGACGTGTTAAGAAATATGTATTAGTGTATATCTTATATAATTAGAAGATATGTTGATATCTTATAGAAGTTTAGAAGATTTGTAGTTATCTTATAAAGGACTCCTTGGTGTATAAAAGGAGATCTTAGGTTATGGTTTTATAGATCAGTTTCTCATAGTTCTCATAGCTTTAAGGTTGTAAACCCTAACACTATCAAAGAGTGTTCGTATTAATATATTGAAGCTTATTGTTTTGGCGTTATATTTCTGTTTTGTACAAACATACATTATAGTGTTCATTGGTTTTATACTGTTCTTAGTGGTATAAACTAGATTCCGCATACTTTATATCATTCACTCAAAGTTTCATTCTTAGTACTTTTGGATTTATCCAAGGATATTAAACCTTACATCAAGCTAAGGAGTTAAAGATCTATTCATTGGGATCAACAAAGAAGAAACAAGTTTGGCAACAAGTCTGCCCATGTAATCACTATTGACAAGCTCCATGGCTACATAAGGCACAACTTTGATAACAACCTCCGCCCTATCCAACTTAGCATTCTGCAGCTCTTAACGGAGCGAGGCTTTGACGACCTCTAGCTTAACCTTTTCAGCCTCTATGGAAGCTACCTTCGACTCCAACGTCAAAAGGCTCACCTGATAGCCAGCCCATTTCTGACTCTCTAGCAACATTCTATCAAGATTAGCTCTATGCTCTTTAACTTCTTGGAAAAGGAACCAATCTTCTCACGGAGGACATTGACATCAGGATTCTTGTCAAAATATGACATGGCCGCTTCACACTTGGCCTTCAACTCCTTGCACTCTTGATCCCTTGCCTTTTCCCTATCCTTCAACACATCACATTCTGCTCTAATCTGATCAATCACTTTCAGCAACTCTCGAGACCTTCTATTAACAGCATTGTCTACAACAGCTTGTCTGGCATAACACCGGTTATACAAATTAAGCAACTCTACATCCAACTAGTTGTCCAAATTATTCTTCTATGTTAGAGGAGTAATAGCAACAACTTTGAGGTGGAAAGCATTAGCATTCTCCGATTCAAGACAATCGGGAAGACCTACGAAGAAAAGATTTAAATTAAAACCTCTACAAGGGGTATGCTACATATTCATATGTGAAGAAAGAAGTTTACCTTCATCATCATCGGAAATAGTAAGGAACGAAGAGTCATCTTTTGAAGCAGCAGCCTTCGCACGGGTAGACCTTGAAGTAGAAGCCCTTTGAACCAGCTTGCTCTTGACATGATGCTTCGAAGAACCCCCTCTGGTTCTGTATTTTCTCTCCCTGATCCTTGCAGCCACACTCCCGGGATGAATTATATATTCCTCTCGGTGAGGAGACTACTCAATCTTTGCTATTGTTATTCTGTTTTGGTTCATTTAGGGTCATTTTAGGTATTAACGGATATGTGTATTTTACACTTATCACCCCCTAAATGATATTTATCTAAACTGTGTGGATTTTAGACTCAATAAGCACTTAAGAAAAACAAATAAGCTGAACACAACCCTTCACCTAGACCTAATAAGAACTTGAGCATGAATAAGTTGACAAATTAAGCTTGATAAGCCACTAAATGCATTTAGACAACAGACTCAAAAAGGATTAAAAAGGACTAATGCTACTATTTTTGCTAAAATCTTTGATAAGCTAAACCTCAAATCAAACTAGCTTCTAAAACCTCAATTATACTTAAAAACAAAACTAAGCTCAAAATAAGAATCCTTAATAAACAAAAAACAAGAGAAAAGCAAATAAGCAGTTAAAATGAACTTGTTTTTTATTGGCTTTAAGAGGACAAAACACTAAATGCAGTCCTAAAAATAACCCACTAAATAAGCTCTAAACCTAAAAATAAGCTGAAACAGATTGAGTTTGGACCACAATGAGCTTGCACAATGATTTTCAGATTCTAAAACAAACCCTAACTAATCTAAAATTGTTATTGAAAAGAGGCTTTTGAAATTTTAAAAACTAAAACTAGATGGCAGATATTGACTTAAAACTCACAAGGCAATTTATCACTTAATCAAGCCTGATTCTACTGCATTATGAACCAAAATAGGGCATTAGACAAGACCTCAAAACACTTTTAAGCAAAGATTAGATTTAAGCAGTTTAAAAAATTCTTAAAACCACAAATTCAAACACTTAGAACACATAATCTTAAAACTTAGATTTAAACCAAAAGAACTTTTGAAAAAAGAACATAAGACCTAATATGAGCTTATTAAAGTTGGCTAAAAAGCTAGAGTGAGGTCAAACAGTTTTATCCTTGGTTAAAACTGTTGTCCCAAACACCCCTTTAAGATTTGGATTTTCATTTTTAAACTACAAAAGCCTGATTTAAGCTAGGATTTTTAATGACAAATGACAAACTATCAATATTGAAACTTAATGAGCAAAATCCAACCTTAAATAAGCTTTTAATAATAAGCAAACAAAATAAGCAGTATTAAGCTTTTTAGGACAAATTTATTAAAACTTAGGAATATTTGAAAACGGATAATAAAAAGCATAAAACAAAATCAAATAAGCAACATAAGGACTAAAGAAGCAGCAAATAAGCACTTTAATAAGCAAAAACAGAAAATGAAAAAATAAGCCATTTTGAAATAAAAAATAGAACTCACCTTGATCCTTGGTTTAATCCAGGATTTAAAATCTTATTAGCTTATACTGTTGAGCACCATAAGCCTATCCCTAATTATCTTATCATCCAAGAGAAAATAATGGGACAGTAATGTAAGAGAAACAGAATTTGACTTTTTATTGAATAAACTTGGAGAATACAATGCTTGGAAATTAGAATTTCTTAAACAATAAGCTTAAAATAAAGTTCTTAACATAAAAGTAAAATAAAATTGCTGGAAAAGAAGATTGTACAAGATGATTCTTTAAGCTCGAAATACTTCTCCTATTTATAAGGTTGTGTGGTGAAGTAAATCAGCCAAGGTCTTCAATTCTTCCAATCATTCCATATTTGCATATGGAAAGCTCTAATCTTGATCAATCAACATAAAAACGCCCTTAAATGCCTTGATTTTGTCCCATAATTGTAGACGCGTCCTTTTCGTCCAATAAGAGCTTGCAACGTGGCTCTGGCGTGTGTCATGGATGTGGAGAGGTATGTTGTGAGCATTCAAACCAATGGAGAAGGTGTTTGGGCTTGGTTTTGGCCTTTCCCGCCTTTTTCGGGCTTATTAAATTATAATTCAAAAATGGGGGATAAGGGGTAACGGGTGTTAAGGGTTGTTAGCTTTAGGGACTAACGGTGTAAAAGGTGTAGGGACTGATGGCGTTAGTCCCTAAGGACTAACAATGCAAATGGTTAAATTGGATTATGGGTTAAAAATGGTTTTGGGCTAGTGTTTGTTTTTGGGCTTTTGTTAAATAAGGTTTTTGTTTAAATGGCATAATGGTATTATGTTAATGGGCTGATCCGCTAAGATGCATACGCCTTCGGCTTCGGTTTTTTCAAGCTCTTTTCAATCCTGTGCTCGGTTTTGTCTGATTTTTGCCTTGTTTTTGTCTTTTTGTGAATATCCGTTACCTGCACAATACATAACACAAAATAAGCATATTTTTGGCATTTTAAGTCTGTTTTTTATCATTTAAGCTCGCTTTATTTAGAAAAAGGTGTGTGTCTTTAAGCACATACCAAATCCCCTCATACTAAAATATTGATGTGTCCTTACGCAATGAAATAAATCCATGTTTAGAAAACCAAAAATTCCAACCCCCTTAAATTAAATACCTTGAAAAGTAGCAAAGTGTAAAATTAAAAGGGATTAGGAAATTACTAGTTTTTTAAACACTCCCCGTTTTTACCATTTTTTTTCTTGTACACATATTTTTCTCATTTTCCATTATATACAACATGCTTGACTTTCATTATTGATCATAACATTTAGGATTACTGAATAAGAAACACCTCAATCCTAAGGTGTCCTAGAAAGATAAATTCATCGTCCTTGATTTTTCACTTATTCCCAAACTAAGCTTAAAAACGAAATCATTGTTAATTACAAGTTGGGATGCTAACGCTACTCATATTTGCAATTTGTGTAAAATTTCTCCTCCTGGCAGATATTATATATTAAGGTGTGTGTGCTCAGTTTGAATTTTGACCATCCAACGCACGTTTTTAGATAGTTATAACCTTTCCAAGTTTCATGTTCCACTTTTAGTTATATGAATTCAAAGGTGAGATTGTCCCATGTAGCAACATTTCTTCTCGGCACATCCCAACCTCGTCGGCTAAGTGACCGGACTTTTGACACCCCTCAGAGAATAATTTATCGAGATTGCTCGACTTTTGAACCCTTTACTAAAAACTTTCCATAAAACTGAGTAAGTTTATAACTCAAAGCAAGCTAATTCCTCCAAAATTAAGACATTGTAGGCAAGTTAATTATTTTAGAGTGTCTTTCTTCTCGGAACCTCCCGACCTCATCGGTCAAGTGCCCAGGCTTTTGACACCCCATAGAGAATACTGATCAGAATTAACAAACGTCCGGTTTTAAAATTTTGTAGGGATTAACAAGTTTAAGTTCAATGGAATGCTTAAATTTTAGAAAAAGACATTCTCCCTTTATTTTTTAAGCAACATATACTAGCAACATTATTATATTTTTCACATCATTTCCATTTTTTTTTCATTTTGTTCATCAATTTTTTTTGACAATTATATTTACACCGTATACAGGGAAAATTTCTTTTTAGAAAATTAAAACATATTTTGATCAAAAACTCTTATTTATCAATTCATCGATAAAGCTTTTTACTCTAAAAATGTTGATCTTAACGGACTTTTAAGAGTGATAAAACTCTAACTTGTCTTTCAAAAAGAGCACGTATTATTAGTCATTTTAGAAGCTACTGGGAGAAAAAGCCACAAATTACACTCATGAGCTTTTAAGATTTCCAACTAATCCTTGCTTAGCATTCCAACTTATATTTAACTCTATCATTTCTCGTTCTTCGCAAATTTAAAATCTTTAATAAAAAGATCCGCGAATGCTTAGCCAAATAAAATTAAGCTTTGCATATTTAAAGTCATTTATGGAAACTTGCAAAATCTTGGCCTTTTGAGCTAGAATTCGCATTTTAAAGCTTCTTGTATAAAAGACTAGCAAAAGCTTATACATTTATAAAGGTTAAGGGAGTAAGCTAGAGCTCAACATGCTCGGTCAAGTCAAAAATTATTCTTATTCTCACCAGCGGAAAGTCAACATTTGTGATAAACACTTATTTTATTTTTGCAAAATTTTTAAATTTTGGCCTAAAATCACATTTTTTTGTATTTTCTTGGTAAAACGGGGTTACGTGAAAGACATAGACAAATGCAAGTGGGATCAAATCGATAGATTCCCCCCTCATACTAGAACGATACATTGTCCTCAATGTGGGGGTTGCCACCCCCTCATACTAATTTCAATGTATATTCCTAATATAAAAGGGAATCTCACGTAAATCTAAAGCCGTTTATTAATTATGCCAAAGATTAAACGTTAGTCAATAAGATCAAGGATATAGGATTCCCAAAATAAGCATGCAAAGGGATGAAGATCGAGTGAGCGTTGGACAAAACCACAAGCACGAGAGTCTTCATAATCTGGGGAATCCTTCCAATCATCACAGACAACAAAAACACGAGATTAGAAGAGGCGAGCCCCCTCACGTTACACTTATTAGAAAATAAAAAGAAGACAGAAACACGGGTTGCCTCCCGAGAAGCACTTTGTTTTTGTTAACCGAGTCACGAGCTTGACTCGACCCCGAATTTAATTGTCCATGGGGAAGGTTTGGAGACCCGGGACAACCATGGGTGGTATGTCCCCTCCAAAGTAATGTTTAAGTCTATGATCGTTCACCTTAAAGTTAGGTCCGTTGGTTGAAGATAACTCAACGGTACCATAAGGGAAAACTTAGGTGACGATAAATGGTCTGGTCCAGCGGGTCTTAAGCTTACCAGATAAAATCTTTAATCGAGAATTGAAGAGAAGGACTCGATCACCGATGTTGAAAACGAGGTTCCTGATTTTGGAGTCGTGGATCTTCTTTGTTTTCTCTTTGTAGATTAAAGAGTTCTCGTAAGCTTGATCACGAAGTTCATTAAGTTCATTTATTTTAACTTTCCAGTGATCACCTGCGGTCTTAAGGTCGAAATTACAGTGCTTCAAGGCCTAATATGCCTTATGTTCAAGCTCGATGGGAAGATGACAAGTCTTTCCGTAAACCATCTTGTAAGGAATGCACCCGATGGGTGTCTTAAACGCGGTACAGAAGGCCCATAATGCATCTTCTAACTTATCGGACCGAGAAGCACGGTTTTCACCTATGGTTCTTTCTAATATACGTTTCAAACCACGATTTGAAACCTCCACTTGTCCACTCGTTTATGGATGATACACGGTAGAAAGTCGGTGGGTAACCCCATATTTAAGCATGACTTTTGCGAATTAGACATTGCAAAAATAAGTACCGCAATCACTAATAATAGCACCAGGAGTTCCAAAATGGGTGAAGAGAGATTTTAAGAACTTACAAACAATTCGGGCATCATTAGTGGGGAGCGCTTTCGCTTCAACCCATTTTGACAAGTAGTCAACGGCTACGAGAATGTACTTGTTCCCTCGTGAAGACGGAAACGGGCTCATAAAGTCAATGCCCCATATGACAAAGATCTCGCAAACTTGAATTGTGTTTTGAGGCATCTCATCACGTTGCGAGATTTTGCCTTGACGTTGACAAGCGTCACACCATGTGACCAAGTCATGGGCATCTCGGTAAATAGTCAGCCAATAGAAATCAGAATCAAAGTCTTTCTTAGCGATGTAGTTGGCACCATGATGTCCCTCGGTGGGTCCATTGTGGTAAGCCGTGAGGATATCAATGGCTTCTTGGCCGTATACACACCGTCTAATCACTTGATCCATACAAATCCTAGACAAGTAGGGGTCGTCCCAAAAATAATGCTTAACATCCTTAAAGAATTTCTTTTTTTGTTGGGACAACATCCCTTTTACAATAAAGTTCCCCGCATGGTAATTTGCAATATCGGCAAACCATGAGGTGTTAGAATCACCACGAAAAGTTACCATCCCAAGTGTCTCGAAAGGAAATGTTTCGGTAATTTCCTTTTTTCTCAGGATCACTTTGATGGGGATTCTCTAATCTAGATAGGTGGTCGGCAGCTAGATTCTTTGCTCATTTTTTATCACGGATAATGACATCAAATTCTTGGAGGAGAAGAATCCAGTGGAGCAATCTCGGTTTAGCATCTTGCTTAGCGAGCATATACTTGAGAGCTGAGTGGTCTGTATATACTATGGTCTTTGACAAGAGTAGATAAGGTCGGAATTTCTAAAAAGCATACACCACGGCTAATAATTCTTTTTCCGTGTGGTGTAATGAGCTTGGGCATCGGTCATAGTCTTGCTCGCATAGTGTATTGGCTGAAAATGTTTGGTCTTTCATTTCCCCAGGACTGTCCCAACTGCAAAGTCATTAGCATCACATATAATTTCAAAAAGCAAGTCCTAATCAGGGGCAACTAATATCGGAGCTTCGATTAGTTTCTTCTTAAGGGTCTCAAATAGCTCTCGACACTCGGTCAAGAAAATGAACGGAGTCTCTTTTTCAAGAAGATGGGTCATCGGCCGGGCGATTTTAGAAAAATCTTTAATAAATCGACAATAAAACCCGGCGTATCCTAGAAAACTCCGAATTCCTTTGGCGGAGGTGGGAGGAGGTAATTTTGCAATAACATCAACTTTTTCCCTATCTACCTCAATCCTAGATTTTGAAATCTTGTGGCCAAGGACAATGCCCTCTTTTTCCATGAAGTGGCACTTCTCCTAATTCAGAACAAGATTGGTGTCTTCGCACCTTTTGAGAATTTTGTCTAAATGGTTGAGGAAAGATTAGAAGGAATCCCTGAAGACCGAGAAATCACCCATGAAGACTTCCATAGTTTCCTCGATCATGTCGTGGAAAATGGCCATCATGCACCTTTGGAACGTGCCAGGAGCATTACATAAGCCGAAAGGCATACGTCGATAGGCAAATGTTCCATAAGGGCAAGTGAAAATAGTCTTCTCTTGGTCTTGCGGGTCAATCGGGATTTGAAAATACCTGGAGAATCCATCTAAGAAACAATAGCACTCGTTCCCAGCTAATCGTTCTAACATTTGGTCCATGAAGGGTAATGGGAAATGGTATTTTCGGGTGGCATCGTTAAGTTTCCTATAGTCAATACAAACACGCCACCCGGTAACTAACCTAGTCGGAATCTGTAACACCCCCAAAATTGGGTCGCAGCGGAATGTGTTTCCGGGAGCGTTACTTCATAATACCATTGCACAAGTC
>BQNB010052683.1:3809-40367 GCA_026074375.1 Tanacetum coccineum | reverse complement strand
ACTTTCGAACATAATTTCCGCTGTGACCTATTTTAGAGGTGTTACAGATTGGTATCTAGAGCCAAGGTTATAGAGAACAGGTTGCATATTTTACTAGACTATAACCGTTTTCAGAAACATTGCATCACATCAAACTTTTTCATGAGCATACACACTACTTGCTTACTTGCTTACTTGCTTACATTATTTACTTACACTACTTGCTTACATGACTTAGTTATATGTTTACTTTTCTTTACATATATATCTTACATTTTCTTATATAGGAGTTATCTTTATAAATACTAGGACTTTACTCAAGACATTGTGAATGACGCGTTGGTCTTTAAAACTTGTTCATGATTTTACATAACACCGTTTACATAACATTGAAACTTGTCACAGTTCGCCGATCCCATTAGTTACTTTACTATTCAACTCCGAGTTTGAACACCCACCTCACGTTGTTGAAACACCTACGTTATCTAGTGACCCGTCTTGCCTAGTGAAACTTAAGTTGGAAACTATCATATACCCTATTTTCTTTAGGAATTCACATTGTACTTTCTTTTCGTTCGTTGTACAATGGGATGATTTAAATTATATATCAAACTCATGTGTCATGAATACTTCGTCAATTTTACTTTAACTCTTTATTTATTTATACAAGCCACTCCTTAAACTATTATAGTCCCTTAAATATTTTTACAACTACTTTATAAACCATTTCACTACCACATAATAAACTATTTTGTTGTCTTACATAAACTGCTTCCATTGTCATTTTATAAACCATTTTGTTATCGATTCGCAAACTAATTGTTACCACATTATAAACTCCTTACTATTACATTATGAACTATCACGTGATCCTCTCGAAAACTACTTTGATACCACCTCATAAACAATTTTAGTATCGTCTCATAAACAAAGTCGCTATCATGAATAAACTATCTTACCATCGATTGATAAACCATTATTTTATAAACCATTTTACTGATATATAAACAAATTTCCTACCCAATTCAATATTACTTTATAACTTAATTTATTAACAATACGTAAATCATTTTTCCTATAATTTTATCTTGCTACCATCTTATAAACAAATTTTCATATCATCTTATAAACTATTTTTTCCATCATTTTATAAACTACCTCACAATCATCTTATATACTACTTTACAATCATCTTAAAAATCACGTTACTATCACCTTACAAATCATTTAGTTTTTACTTTATGAAACCATAAATCATTTTACTATCACCCCATGAGCTATTTAGCTATTGTCTTGTAAATCATGTTACGGTTTTCTCGCAAATCATTTTATTGTCATCCTATAAGTAGCCTTACTTCCATCTTGTGAATCATTTTGTCATTTTATAAAAATATTTGATACTACCTATTACATAACACCATTTTGACGAAAATGAGCATTTCATCGTTAGTCCTCAATTATACATAGCCTGATCACCTATGTATAATTCAGGAAGGACCATGTCTTGCTGAGAGTAGTCACCTTGGAACTTTTATCAAAATCAATTTTCTATTTATATCTCCGAAAAGCAAAGTTTTTGTGTGCATGTTCATAAAACGCGTTTGTCACGAGAAACTAAACTAGTAATCATAGTAACTAAGTAGACCATTACCCCACCTTACTACATAGAGTTGACATCACCTTACGCCAAATCCTATGTCAGAAAGTTGCGACGCATCGTTAGTCACCTTAGGACAACCTGCCGGTAAATTTAACCGTCATCAAGGAATTGAAACCCACACCTCTTCACCAATACCATTCCGGAAGGCAACTCAAACTGAATTTCGGGACGAAATTCTTTTAACACGGGGAAACTGATATCCTAAATAATTAAGATCCAAAACACAACAATAAGCTAACCAACACCCATAATAAGCATACGAAATAACTAGAAGAAAAGTAAAAAGGAAGTGAGAGAATATTAGATTAGGAAGGAAGAGTGGTGGATGATTACAAGAGAGACAAATGTAACCAACACCCTCTGCATGTGTGGAGAGGGTCCTATTTATAGTCCTCATACCCTATCCTAGGCGTATGAACTCTTCTACTTGGGTCGGGCTTGGCTTGTGTTGGGCTTTAACCCAAAACATAGACAATATTAACTTAAAGTCCAAGCCCGTTGAACCCGTCTAGCCTATTACAATACAAGACTATTTATTACAAAGACGACCGACGACATTCTTGTTCAACTTATATAAAAATAAGGCTAACAATCTCCCACAATGTTGAGGTCTTCTTTGATCTCCCTAATGTTGACGTTCTTGATGGAGGTTATCTTGATTTGACTTTTGAGCTATGCCTTCTTTGGTTTTGTCCTTGTTTTGTATAATGGCTCTGTTTATTCATGCTTAAGACAATTGATAACATTCTTTCGGTGTCATTTATGTGATCTTGATCTTAAGCCTTCGTCTTTTGACTTTGAGTTCTTGAGATCTATAATCTTGCATCATCTCCTTGACTTGTATTATCTTGATTTAACTTTCTTGATTATTTTGTACTTTTGACCGACATACTCATACTGATGGCATTCTTGTTTGACTTATATAAACATAAGACTAACAATATTCCCTAATAGACTATTCTTTATTTGACTTTGAAGCTCTTTGATAATGAGGAAGTTTACTATCAACAATCTTGATGCTGAATGATTAACTTTGAAAGCTTGAGTATGAGCATGTGTCAATGAATCCGACTTTGCTGGTATAAGGTTGCAACACTGACGTGTAAATCTACATTTAAAAGGTTAGTGATAAACAATAGATATGGACGGAAGTGTCTTTCTCACTTCTTTGAATATGGTTGTAATAACCAAGGTTCCCCGTTAATCAGTATAAATACTGCCTGTGATCAGATAGAATTCATGTGAATCTTCTTGACAGGGTTTCGCAGCTGTACTAGCCGTTCTCATTACTAGAGCGTCTCAAAGCAGACAACACGGTAAGAGTGAATCGGATAGTTAATATCTTTTTGATTAAGTCGTCAATTCATATACTGGACCAAATCGATATCCAGTTGGCACAAGCTTGATTCATATAGAATCTTGCAACTCACCTACCGTAAAGCTGTTTGAGATTAACTCTGGAAGGATTTCCATTCGTCACTGTGAATACTAAAGAGTGTCACTCTAAATGTTCTGGCAAGATCTCAAGGATAATGCGTAGGACTCTTTGTTACCAAATGTTGTTTAAAGGTGAACAACAAGTGTCATACATAGATTGTGTCCTAATGAGATTTATAATGATGATCTCTTTCGGCTCTAGACTCGATTTGTGCACTTTAGTTTTAGTACTCAGAGGCTAGAGTTGACTGCCAACTAATCAATATTAACAATCTTAGAGTGAGATGTCAATAGATAACGTGTGTATCTCCATGACAAATGAGACAAGTCTCTTTTGAGAGAAACTCGAATGGATGGGAAGGGTTATGCATTGCATCACTGGGTTTATGACAGCTTTCTTCAATACCAACAATCATCTTTGTAATTTTGATAGATTATGTATTGACCCGGTTTCTGCCTAAGTTGTGTAGAGGGATTCTTTCTTTTCACCCTTTATCCATATATTTCTTCTTAATTCTTTAACCCCTTCAATACTTACCAAGACGTCATTACTAACACCTTGTTGTGATTGTTCCAGTGTTAACTCATGTCTTAGTCGGCATTCTTCCGTTATTCTCATTCATCTCCAATCATACCTAAGGAC
This sequence comes from Tanacetum coccineum, assembly GCA_026074375.1. Lineage (NCBI taxonomy): Eukaryota > Viridiplantae > Streptophyta > Magnoliopsida > Asterales > Asteraceae > Tanacetum > Tanacetum coccineum. The sequence continues at coordinate 36,648 of BQNB010052683.1, read as the reverse complement.
TGCTATTTCTAACTATGGATTGTCCTTGGGTAGATCCCTTTGGTTCTGGTTGGATCATAAGACTTATACCTAACCTTAACCGCCTTATGAATTCATCGAAGTCATGAGTTAATTGGTTGTGGGTATAGAGATCGAACCATAAAACCTTTGATACAGACATTTTGAAATGCTCCCTCGACACATGTGCTCCGAGATTTAAAATTATTTTGCACATGAAGGAAAGAGTTGCACTTAGAGTCTTAAAGATCACATTCTTCTATATCACATTTTTTCCCCTTATTTACAATAATAAATCTTTTAGTATTTGAAATACCAATTGATTAAAATTTAACATGAAAAATATCATGGGGAGAAAAATGATACCACGATATTGCATGAATATATTTTTCTGATAGCTCCCCTTCAACACAGTATGTGGGATACCACTAATTTTTAAAACTTGACAATACAAGGAGAAAATGATATGACACCACAAATATGTTAAAGACCGAGTGAGATGCCTTAGTGAACAATGTATATTATTAATTGACATTATAATTTCCACATTTTAATATCACGAAATGTTTTTGGATACATAAAATTGACATTTATGAGATGTACCCAAAATATTAATAGTTGTTGTTTTAAAAGACCCCCCTCAATAATTGATCCATATAAATATGACACTTTTTTAAGAAAATTGATTCCACAATTTTGGAAAAGAATGTGAGTAGGGAGTGTTGAACAAACAATTTTGAAAGATACCACTTGTTATGCAAATGATTTGACATTTAAAGTTTTCTTGAAAAATTGTGTTCAACGATTTTGGAAAACCACATGATAGAAGACTTATCTTCCATTTTTAGAGTAAGCACACTAAAGCGTACACTTCCTTAACATTTGGGTCTGGGTTACAGTCTACAATAATTATAAGCCATTGTCATTAGCTCAAAACTTTTGAATGTTTTTAATATTAGCCCAAGACTGAGAAAATTGACTTTCTCGTTGATAGGATAAGTTATCTTTAAAGATACACTTTCCTTATATTGAAGTCTGAGTTATGTACTGATTTGCACATAAGTCAGCAAGAAAATTTAAAAATGATATGTTTTAAAGCATTTGAACTCTTGCTCGAACTTCATTTACACACCTGTGTCAATGTTAATCGACATTTATAGGTACGTAAATGTTATCGATTCCAAGAGACATGTCGAGAAGATTCTTTTTGGTATTTTTGAAATTTTTCGATTTTACATTTTGTCTTTATAGATTTTATATTTTTTTATTTCTTTTTGTTGGTTTTATATTTTTGTATTTTCTTTTTTAAAAATATTTACAAGTTCGATGTTTGATAGATCAAGCAGATTCATTTACCAGAACCTCCAGTTCTTTTGGAGTTAAACATCTCATACCGAGTCTTCTGACGAGATACTGAAATCTATCTTCGGGTAAGGCTTTAGTAAACAGGTCAGCTAACTGGTATTCAATTATGACAAAGAATAATTCGACAATACCCTTTTTAACCTGTTCCTTTATGAAGTGATATCAGACATCAATGTGCTAGGTATTGGAATGCTGGACTGGATTGCACGAGATGGCTATGGCTTCCTTTGAGTCACAATACGTAGGTATTTTATCAAAGTGAAAGCCATAATCTGTGAGCTGAGTTCGCATCCATAAAACTTGAGCACAACACGTAGATAGAGACACATACTTGACTTCTACTGAAGACATTGAAGTGCAATCCTGTTTCTTGGATGACCAGCTGACTAGCTTGTCACCATGGTATGCGTTTAATTACACATACCTTTCACCATTAAAATCGGACTTAAATGACCCAAAACGTACCAAAAATACATTGTATTTGTATGTTTTCACTTATATTAAACGGATATCCGACAAAAGGACGAAAAATCAAGCAAAAACAGACAAAACCGGGCACGGAATGGAAAAGCATGGAAAAGACAAAGTCAAATCGAAGCCAAAGTTAACAAAAGTCAAAGTCCAAGCCAACCAAAGTCAACCCTGACAAAGTCAAAGCCAAGAAGTTATCAAGTCAAAGAAAATACAACTTTAGGGACCAAATTTGCCTAATCCTAAAGTTGTATAACAAAGATAAAAACTACAAGGACTGAAGTTGTAATCATGCCATATATAACTTTAGGGGGCCATTTTTGCCAAACCCTTAAAGTTATATAGCAAAAGGACCATGCATGTAATGGCTCATATAACAATTGGGGACCAAACCTGCCAAACACCAAAATATATATACCACATGGACTCAAGTTGCAATATAACCTATAACTTTGAGGGGCCAATCATGTCACTTTCCAAAACTCTCACCCCTGATAACACACATACCTGTTATAACCATTTTTCCCGCCCAAACCAACCTCCACTGTCTACGCTTCCTTGTCCCCCCTCCTCGACCACTGTTCACAACCAGCCAAAAACTTATTATACCATCCTTCCCCACCCCTACATGGCCTCTTGCCACCATGGCAATCCCTAATCACCTCATTAGATAACAAAGATCAAGGGTGTAGATCATTCGGATTGGGCTCCAAGAAACTTTGATGGCCAAGATTGATTTGTGCTTACTCTCACATAAAAAACACACCCTAGTTTCTGTCTCAGCAAAGAAACACAACCAAGAAGAAAACAAAAAGAAAGATGCCAAGACCCTAGAATCGTTTTTCTATATAAGAGGCTCTTTTGTAAGCCATTTGGGCATCTAGCTTTTAACTTAAGATTTTTTTTAGTTTTCTTTAGTTTTAATTCAGTTTTATTGTAATTTTACTTTGTAAGGTTTTAAGATTAATGAAATTCAAAGTTTGGTTCAAAATTATGTTTTTCAAGTTCTAAGTCCATTTTATGTTTTAAAAAGCTCACCTTAAGCTCTTATAAGCTCTCATTTAAACCACTTTATAACCTGCTTTTATAAAAATTTACTTAGAAAGATAAACTGTTAAGAAAAATCAAAAATTTTTTTCTCCCCTCAAAAATACCACAGCTTAATATTTGGATGATAAGCCAAAAAGGGATGGGCTTATGGACTCTCACTAGCTTGTTTTATACAAGCTAGAGCTTGTAGACTCTTTATTTAACCCTGTTTAGAGCAAGGGTTTGGTAAGTACACTTTTTAAATTTTTGTTACTGTAGCATTGCTTATTATAGCTTATCTCTGCTTATTTGCTGCTTATTTATGTTTATTTGTGATGTTGATTGCTTATTTATGCCTGCTTATAACTTAGATATCATTAGTTTAAGTTTTCTTAAAATTTGTCTATTTTAGCTTAAAAAGTAGCATAACCTGTTCTAGCTTATTTAAGTGCTTATTGCTTGTTGAAATTTGCTTAAAATTATTTGTTTAACTTATTTAACATCTGTTTTTTAAAAGTATAGCTTAATTCACCCTTAATCAAATTTTTATTTGAAAACTGTCATTTAAAAGAGTGTTTGGCCCAAGGTGTCAAACGGGTCAAAATGGTTTTAAAATAGTTTAGGTCATTTGGCTAACTATGTCAAGGGATTTTTAAGTCTTAATAAGCTATTTTTACAAGTTTTTTAGTTTAAATGTTTGATTTTAAGCTTTTTCTATAAGTTGTATCAAACTGTTGGACTCAAAACAGTTTTATATAGCTTATTGGCTTAAGCATTGTTTAGCTGCTTACTTTTGTGTTTTTCATGCATGTTTAGGTGTCAAAATTGAGTAGTATAAGTTTCCATTTGGTTAGCTTTGGTTTGACTCAAAACTGCCAACTCTTCATGAGTCATTTTTTAGTCAAAAGATCAAATTTTCATATCCAAATACCAGATAGTAAAAGTTGTTTGTAGCTTATATAAATGTGTGTACAAGCTCATTAGGAGCTTAACTCCATCTGTTTTTAGCTAACTTTTCATCTTAAGCTTATTTGGTGGCTTATTTATAAGCCTACTTTTTGTCTCTTTTAAAACTGTCAATAAGGTTTCCCCTGGTGCAAAGCCTAACTTTTCACCCATTTTTCTTGCTTTTCTTTAATTGAATCTTTGATTCTAATTGGCTTTTTAGGAAGTTAATAAGTTGTTGTCTAAGCCCCTGCAAGCCTTAAGCTTAGGAGCCCCCCTCTTGGGCTTAAAAATAAGCCTAAAAGTGAGCCCTTTGACTGTTTTGCTTGCGGTTTAGTCCCGTAGCTTATTTAGGTTTTCTAGCTTATTTGTCTGTTTGATTTTGCTTATTTTTGGTTTATATTGGCTTATTAGGTCTAGTTTTACATTTGCCTTAGCTTAGTTATCCTTTCCATAGCTTATTTTGTCCCTTAAGCACCCACAGTTTAGCATTAGCTTAGGCTTAGTTGAAAATTAAGCCTCCTTTTGTAGTTGCTTATTTGTGGCTTTTCTGTTTGTTCCTTTGTGCTTATTTGTTGCTAACATTGCTTATTAGGTATTATAGATAACTTGTTTGTGCTTATTTTCATTTTCCATTAGCTTACTAGAGCTTAAACTGCCTAACCGTTAAGCACTTTTTAGTCTTAGTATATATTAGCAAACTGCCACTTTCTTTTAGCTTATTTGCTAGTTATAAATTTTTTGTTTTTTTTAAAGTTGCTTATTTTTAGCTTGTTCAAAAAGTTGTAAAAAAATGGAAATAAAAAATGTTGGGATTAAGGGAGGCCCCAAGTGAGCAAGACTCGAACTCGGGACCTCAACCCCATCAACCAACATTTTATAACACACTCACTACCACTATGCTACAATAGCTCATCCGGTAGTGAGTTACAAGATTTATTCTATATAGGCATTTTAGCCCATTACGCCCATAAGCTGTTTTCAGCTTATTTAAAAGCCCACTTTTCTAGCTCTTATTTTTCGTAGAACCAGCTTACTTTAAACTACTTTTTTGTATTTTTTAGGATTTTTCCCATATTGTTTACTATTTTTTATTATTTATTTTCTTTAAATCTGTTATTTAATTATTAAAAATTAAATAAAAATAAAAAAAATATTTTTCTTTTTTAGAAAATTTTATTTTATCATATTACACATAGGAAAAATAGAAAAACTTTCGTAAGGTCATCTTTGCAAAATTTCGTTTTTTAAAGAGCGGGATTTGTTCCCGTGCTCATTTTTCGTATTTTCTAAGCTCAATTTAGCTCTGTTTTCGTTCTAGTTTCCTTTTAACTTCCTTTTTAGTCAATTTAAGTCCATTAAAAGTGAAAAAATCAATTTTGGTTAGTTTTTGAAAAATTAGGGTTTTTAGTGTGTTGTTTTAGCTTTTCGTTTTCGTTTTTAGTATAATTTGTGTAATTTTCTCGATTTTAGTGTAGATTGCTTTATTTTTCCCGTAAATTTAGAAAATCAAACCCAAATCTTTTCCATTCAAGCATTGTTATTCAAACCAACTTCCGACTTTCCAATTCGCTCTTCGTTGGGGATAAACGACCCGAGAATATTCTATACTATAACACCTCGTAACTTAGGTCATTGTACGACATTATGTAATGCACAATTTATTTTTAGGGTTTTACGCATTTGCTCTTAAACTATAAAAGTTAAGTTAAATCGCGTAAACTAAAAATGATCATACAATGTAAACGGGCATTAAACGATTAAATGTTGTCATCAATCAAGTGTTATATGATTATTAAGAGGATAATTATCAACATTGCACATTTTATTTTTGTTGGTTACGTAAAATGTTTATGTTTCGCGATAAAGTGCGTTTAAGCCTTCCCGGAAGCACGTTAATTTATCTACGCTTCATCGAATACCCACAATTTGAACTCAATACTTAAAGTATAATTAAAACTCAATATATTTATCACATTAGACATTTTCATATTAAAGGAATTGAAATTATACATTTACATATGCAAGTTATACTTTTAATTAAACATATGTTACTTTAGGCTTTATATAATACATATATACACTAAATAAATGAACAAATGCATACATATCCTACCCTAACCCTTAAAAACGTGTACATAAGCCATCTAGAAGGCCTTTGGTCACCATGACATCAATAGGAACCTTCATTGCATGAACCTTTCACCACTTGATGCTATGACTAGCCAAAACCAACCCATTGTTTCTCAAAACCTTGTGCTATACCACTTGACACCTTGCAAAGGCTCAAGTGACCAAGGAATATGCTAAGGATCTTAGCTAGTATAAATAGGAGTGCAAGGGTTAAGAGAAAACCACATCTACACTTCTACCTTTACTTGAAAAATCAAACAAAACCCTCCTTTACCCTTATAAGAGCTCACGGCTCAAAACACCTTCAAGAAGCAAACCATTGCTTGATTTTTCTTGATCATATAAGTGTTCTTATATCATTCCTAAGGTGTTCTAAGAAGATTTGAAGATTTGGTTAAGTTTGGAAAAGATTTTGCAAGAAAAGTGTTTTTGAAGTTAAGCTTGGAACTTTTGGATTGATATTGGGAAAAACTGTTAAGTGTTTTTTAAATCTTCAAACAAGGTTCCTTATCACCATTCCTCTTATTACATTTATATATGCCATCCCTGATTCATATCTAAACTTGGTTATGCTTGTTTATTGAAAATTTTATGTAAACATATTCAAAAACTCTTAAAACCCTAATTTAATCCCATATTGAGTATAAATATTATTGATAAAAACAAGTAGTTAAAATAACTTAAATATTTTGAAAAGTAGAGTCTTCTAGATAATCATAGACCGGAATCAGTTATTATGTTGAGAAACGAATCTGAATACGACCATTTCAAGTTATAACTGCTTATTTCTCAAAACTAGTTTTCTTTTAATCTACTTTATAATTATATAGTCAAAACATATTCCTTTATGATTAAAATATCAATTTTTAACTACATGTGCTTATATTTAGTAGGGAAATTCATAAAGGATTAATGAGCCTCTTCGGAGTATCGTAATGACGAGTTTCTAGGTTTACATTTAAAGGTCCTTAGACTCTCAAACTACTGTCATGACCTTATCCTTAATGATAGCCCCAAACGATGTACAATGTTAATTATAAAGATCCAAACTTAATTATATCCTAAATACAATCAATGAATTTATCAAAATCATTACAAGTATATATGTGGCATTGTATTGTGTACTATTCGTCTGTATGCTTAGCAGTCTCTTAACAACTATACTTTATAAGGTTTGCATTCAGTCTTATCGTGACGCTTTATCAGTATAGATATTCCTGTTCAAATTCATCTGAGGTGAGTTCATAGCCCCACGTTTTACTTTAATCATACTTTATAAGTTTTGGGGTGAGAAACATATGCACGTTTTACAAATTGGACGCAAGTGTACATTTTATCATGATTACGTTTTGCCTAAGTAGCGATAACCACTGTGCCCACTGAATCAGAACTGTTATCAATTACATATATGTTAGTCGTGGAATACATTATTTGAGCGCGAATGATTAAAATAGATCTATTTGGGATGACTTCCCCGTTCTTGATGACTAGCTATCGACCAGGTAAACGAACGTATATCATGACGGATCTTGATGTTAAGGTTTGAACAACATCACGGGCAAGTAGGCAATATATATCTATATATTGTTGTTCAATTATGTCGAGTTTTGGTGTCCATGAGCTAGGAAACCGTAAAATACATTGTGATTTCTGCTCTGTTGCATTATCACAGGAAAGTCTTGCGGTCCTGCTTGATCATTTATAAAACTATGAAATTCACACAACTATATGTTGACGTTTTAAATGCTATGTTTGTTTCAGGAGGTCATTAGCACGAGGTGCAGAAGGATACATTGGGGGTTATATTTTGAAGTCATGCATTAAAGATTTAGTCGCATTACATATTGTTATCCGTTATGGGCAGGAAATCTTTGTAACAATATCAAGTAAAGCTTCGGGCTTTTGTAACAAATACTTAAATAAATCCAATGTATCAGTTTAAACAACTTTTTGTGTTGTTCTTATATTATCTTGTGTTATTGATCTGATAAGTAACACGCCCCGGATCCTTATTCCGCTGCGACCCATTTTGGGGGTGTTACGATAGTAACAGATCCAAGGTATAGAAACCAGGTCCAAGATTGTTTTGCTGGACTATAACCGTTTTCATAACATTGCATTCATAAAAAGGGGTATTTTCTCCGGCAACACATAAATTAATTTGTTGCATACGTTAGAAATACCTAAGTGGCTTTACATGAATTAATATACGTGTTTACAATATAGTTATGTAAAATTACTACTAAGTCTTTATAGTAGCATACTTATATAAGTTACTTAAATTTCAGATATTATCATGTCCGATTTCGAACATTCCTACTATTACCATACTTTAACGGAGTGGGAATATTCAGACATGGGTCCACCAGGAGTTGACGTACCACCATCACCGGATTACGTGCCTGGCCCGGAGGCACCACCTTCACCTATTTACATACCATATGTACCGGAGCCAGAGTACCCGGAGTTTATGCCACCTGAGGATCATGTCTTTCCAGCTGAGGAGCAGCCGTTACCTGCTGTTGTTTCACCTACTGCGGACTCACCGGATATATTCCAGAACAGATCCAGAGGAGAGATCCTGAGGAGGACCCAGCCTACTATCCTGCTGACATAGGAGATTGATGAATAGGAGGATGAGATGAGGAGCACCTAGCTTTAGTCGACTCTACAAGTTGACGCTTTACCCTAGTGATCGTACCGACTCTATAATCTTATATCCTCATACTCACCAATTCCCCAAACACCATCTCCACCACCTCCCAAAATACTATCTCCACCTATTAGCCCACCGTATTGAGATTCGGAGTTGTTACTCCTTGAAGAGGCCCTCGTCTTGCTTCTCCTACCCCTATTTAACTAGGTCGGGGAGACTTCAGCGTCGATGCTCTAGACCCATGATGTACCTGCCATACCAAGGGAAGACCCTTATGTTATAGCAAGGGAAGACCTTTATAAATTTGTCGATATGGTAGATGACGCTCCTAGACATCCTGGATGTCCGATATCTAGGGAGTTAGACTATGGCATCACGGATGAGTGGGATGGTCTGGTGGAAGCCATCGAGGAGATCGCACCAACCACCATAGAGGGAGTCAATCGGAATATTACCGATCTCTCTACCACTTTTGATCAGGACTACCATCATGCATGGTTTTGATTAGGATGCCGAGACATCGGTCTGAGCTGAGAGCCGATTCAACCTAAGAATAGTGATAGCCTATTCACCCATCATACCTAGGCAGTTATAGGTCGAGAGGAGGCTGGATGGCCCATGAGGCCTGGTGATTTTTCTATAGACATAGCGACGATACATTTTCAAGACATGTTTTGGCCTAACGTAACTACGGTAGTGGAACAGCGTGCATTGATTTCTGGATTACAAGCAGCAGACCACCAGAGACAAGTTCAGTTGACTATGGCACTAAAGCTGCTAAAGGGGCTACAGACACAGATGGCTGAGTTTCAGGGGCAGCAGGGACCCGCAGAAGGTCCGGCACAGCCCGATGCACCAGAGGAGGCTGGTAGTTGTTCCTAGATTTTGGTTATGTGTAGCTATGCTATGCAGCCTGTTAAGTATTATGGGTTATTCCCAGCTAGCAGGCGGTATAGATCTTTTTGTTTTAATTAGCTATCGTGTATAGCAAAACTAATGTACGGGTATATCTCGGCTAGTATGGCTTTAGGTATGTTTGTTCTTAACCTAGTTGTTATGATCGTTTGTATATAAACAACATGTAATATTAATCCAAGTTATATATGAAAAGGATTGATTACGTTTTATATGAAAACGAGTTATTGTGAATGAATTGTCGAGTGTAATTTCAATACTATTGTGAATTTCACCTTGTGTTGTAATCTCGTTTTATTCATTATGTATACATCGGGTTATGGTTAAGATTTTTGAAATCTAACGGGTGTTATGTTTTCTTGTGATTTAAGAAAATGGCACCAAGAGGAAGGCCCACAAGAACCACGAGGTCAAGGCCAGTCACCACAACTCCCCCACCAGTCACCACAACTCCCCCACCAGTCACAGACCCTACTACCACCACTTCGGTCACCAGTGCCCAACTGCAGGCCATGATTAACGAAGGTGTACGGCTGCACTGGCAGCACGTGATACAACCAGGAATGGTGATGATAGCCATTCTTCGGGAGTAGGTATCAGAAGGCCTGTGCAAGTGCTCGTGAATGGCACCTACCCGGACTTCCTAACAGCCAACCCATTGAACTTCAAAGGGCACGAGGGAGTTGTTGGACTAACCCGATGGTTTGAGAAGGATGAGTTCTGTGTTCATATTAGCACTTGCACAATAGCTGTCAAGTCAAATTTGCGACTTGACCTCTGGCAAGACATGCTCTTACATGGTGAGATGCCCATGTAAGACGCACAACTCCTGAGGCAGTCTCATGCCATGCCATGTGCAACATTGAAGAAAAAGATGAAACTATAAATACAGCACAAAGGGGCGAGATCAAGAAAATAGAGGCTGAGATGTGGAATCCTTAAGTTAAGCACCGATGTAGTGGCCTATAATCTACGATTCACAACAAGCTTGGATGTTGCCAGAAATGTTTTCGGAAGAGTCAGACCAAATAGAAGATATATCGGTGGCTTGCCCGATATGATACTTGGTAGCGTAAAGGCATCAAAATCAAAAACTATGCAAGAGGTTATTGAGTTTACTACCGAGTTAATGGAGGACAAAACCAAGGCCTATGTTGAACGTCTGGCTGATAACAAAAGAAAAGCTGAGGACTCTGCCCGGAACAACCAGATTCAGCAAGCAAACAAGAGGCAAAACACCGGAAGGGCCTATGCCGCAGGGAATGTTGACAGGGGGACATATACGAAGGACCTAGACCTTGGTGTTCTAAGTGTAACTATCACCACTACGGTCCTTGTGCTTCAAAATGCCACAAGTGCAACCGATTTGGTCACTTAGCTCGTGACTGCAAGACTCCCAAAAATGCCAACCCTGGGGCTAATCAGGGGGGCAATGGTTGTTTTGAATGTGGTGCTCAGGGACATATCAAGAGGGATTGTCCGAAATTGAAGAACAACAACAATCGGGGTAATCGGGATGGAAATGCCAAGGCTCCGACAAAGGTGTACGCTGTGGGAAATACAGGGGCAAACCCGGACAACAATGTCGTTACGGGTACGTTTCTCCTAAACAATCGCTATGCATCTATTTTATTTGATACTGGTGCCGATAGGAGTTTTGTATCTACTACATTTAGCTCCTCGAAGTGTTATCACCCAACTGCATTAATCATGATTACGATGTCGAAGCTAGCCGACGGGCGAATGTGGGGTTAAACACTATTATTCCGGGGTGTACGTGTAAAACTTTCTTAAAATCAATTCTTTCAACATAAGACCTAATGCCGCGTAGAACTGGGTAGTTTTTGACGTAATCATTGGTATGTGATTGGTTTGGCAAAATACCAATGCGTTATCGCTGTGCGGAAAAGATCGTTCGTAGTCCTTTTGGAGACGAGAATTTTAATCTTTTCGATGGTGATGGAAGTCAGCAACAAATCACGGGACTCGATTGAGCAATCATCGTCATTACAAAAGGCTCAAGAGTATTTAGCAAAAGGACGTCACGTATTCTTAGCAATATCACCGCACCAATGACGAAGATAATACAACAGGAAGCGACTAATGAAGACTTTCCAAGTTGTGACGGGAATTTCCTAAAGTTTTTCCCCGATGACTTGCCGGCTATACCACCCACTCGACAAGTAGTAATTTAGAACGATTTAGGTACCATGGTGCTGCACCTGTAAGCACGGGCACCATAAATAGAATAGCAACCGTCGTAATAAAGGGACAGCGAGCAACTACAAGAACTTACGGACAAGGCTTCACTAAGACCAAGTTCCTCACCTTGGGGAGCTCGTCTATCGTCAGAAGAAAATGGTTCTTTCCGATGTGATATCGACTAAAGAGAATGAACAAATTGAACGGTAAAGAACCGATACCCACTCCCAAGGATTGACGACCTATTACGACCATCTGCAAGGTTCGAGTATATTATTCAAAGATCGATCTGAGTCGGGGTATCACCAGTGAGAGTTCGAGAAGAGATCATCCTCAAGACTAGCACTTCAGGACTCGATACGGTCACTATGATCCAAGTTTATGCCCTTTTGGTTAAACTAATGCACCAGCCGGTTCATGGATCTTATGAACCGGGTGTGAAATACCAAACCAGGGACAAGTTTGTAATTGTCTTCACGATGACATCTGATCTACTCCAAAAGTAAGAAGGAACCATGAAGGGACATCTAGCAAATCTTAAAATTACTTAAGAAGGAAGAATTGTAATGCCAAGATCTCTAAGTGTGACATACTGGATCCCAGAAGTACAATTCCTCGACATGTGAATGACTGTCAAGTATTCACGTTACCCATGGCCAAGATAGAATCTATCAAGATTTGGCGTCTCCTAAAACACCAACAAGATCGCCAATTTTTTGGCCTTGCCGGCTATTGATAGAAGATTTACGAAGGGTTTTTTCAAAGATGAGGCCAAAACAATGACCAAACTAACCCAGAAAGGTGTCAAGTTTGATTGGGGTGATAAACAAGAAGCAGCTTTTCAACTATTGAAGCAGAAGCTGTGTAGTGCACCAATCCTAGCCTTACCTGAGGGAAGCGAAGATTTTATCGCAGGAAAAAAAAAAGGGGGGGGGGGGGGAGTGGGGGGGGGGGGGGGGGGAAAAAGGGGGGGGGCATACTGGACGCTTCAAAGAAGGTTTGGCGCTGTTTGAGCCTAAGAGAAAAGGTGATTTCTTATGCATCACGTCAGTTAAAAATTCATGAGAAGAACTATACAACACATGATTTAGAACTTGGGGCAGTAGTGTTCGCTCTAAAGATGTGGAGGCACTATCTGTACGGGACCAAGTGCACAGTGTTCACTGATCATAAGAGTTTACAACACATTCTTGATCAGAAGGATTTTAATATGAAGGTCAACGTCGCTGGTTAGAGTTGCTAGTGATTACTAGAAATAACAAGACGATTGTGAAATTCGATATCACCAGAAGGCGAATGTTGTGCTGATGCTCTGAGCAGGAAGGAAACGAGAACCCCAAAGGGTTCGGGCATTAGTGAATGAACTAATGGCTTGATCTTCCTAAACAAATCCTGAACGCCAGCCAGAAGCAAGAAAGCTGAGAGAACATCAAGAAGGAGGATTATGGAGGTATGTTAGTTTGAGAATTCAAAAGATCCGGAAGAAAATTCAGAACAGAAAAGTGGAACCGCGTACGTATGGAAACTCTATCCTCAATGGCAGAGTTTGGTTACCTTGTTAGTGGCGATTTACGACTGTAATCATGCACGAGTTCCCATAAATCACAAAATACTCAATACATCCGGGTTCTGACAAGATGTACCAAGACATGAAGAAGCTATACTGGTGGCCCAATATGAAGGCAAACATCGCCACCTATGTTAGCAAGTGTTTGACATGTGCTAAGGTCAAAGCCGAACACAAGAGACCATCAGGTTTGTTAGTGCAACCCGATATACCTGAATGGAAGTGGGACAACATCACGATGGATTTTGTCACAAAGCTTCCTAAGTCATCGCAGGGTTATGACACTATTTGGGTAATCGTTGACCGACTGACAAAGTCTGCCATTTTTATGCCAAGAGGGAAACGGAATCCCTGGATAAACGGCGAGGATGACCTAAAGGAGGTAGTCAGTAAGCATGAATACCTGTATCAATAATCTGTGATCGTGACCCTCGATTCTCATCAAATTTTCTGGAAGTCGACTTTCAAGGTTTGGGTACGAGTTTAGATATGAGTACTGCATATCATCCGGAAACTGACGGACAAAGTGAGAGGACTATCCAAACTCTCGAGGATATGCTACGTGCTTGCGTAATCGACTTTGGAAATGGTTGGGTTAAACATTTGCCATTGGTCGAGTTTTCATATAATAACAGTTATCACGCTAGCATTAAGGCTGCACCCTTTGAAGCACTTTATGGTCGAAAATGTCGTTCACCTGTTTGCTGGGCTGAGGTTGGGCAAGTTCAACTCACTGGTCCAGAATTAGTGCAAGAAACAACGGAGAGAATCATTCAAGTCAAGCAAAGGATGCAAGCCGCTCGCGATCGACAAAAGAGCTACGCCAACTTAAAGCGTAAGCCAATGGAGTTTCAAGTTGGGGACAAAGTTATGCTTAAGGTTTCGCCTTGGAAAGGGGTCGTACGTTTTGGCAAACGGGGGAAGTTAAACCCCAGATATGTCCGGACTTTCAAGGTGGGTTGTAAAAGGTTTCTGGAGCCGTTGCTTACAAGCTTGAGCTTCCTCAAGAGCTGAGCAGGGTCCACAATACGTTTCATGTATCCAACTTAAAGAAATGTTATTCTGACGATCCATTAGTCGTTCCGTTGGGAGGACTCCAAGTGGATGAAAATCTTCATTTTGTTGAGGAGCCGGTTGAAATCATGGATCGTGAAGTCAAACAATTGAGACAAAGCCGAGTCCCAATTGTCAAGGTTCGATGGAACTCTAGGCGGGGCCCTGAGTTTACGTGGGAACGTGAAGATCAGTTCAGGAAGAAATATCCACACCTCTTCACCAAGACCGCACCATCGACAAGTGCCATGTCATAAGCCTTGCGGACAAGGCTCATTTAACGGGGGAAGACTATAACACCTCCATTATTAGGTCATTGTACGACATTATGTAATGCACAATTTATTTTTAGGGTTTTACGCATTTGCTCTTAAACTATAAAAGTTAAGTTAAATCGCGTAAACTAAAAATGATCATACAATGTAAACGGGCATTAAACGATTAAATGTTGTCATCAATCAAGTGTTATATGATTATTAAGAGGATAATTATCAACATTGCACATTTTATTTTTGTTGGTTACGTAAAATGTTTACGTTTCCGCTAAGTGCGTAAAGCCTCCCGAAAGCACGTTAATTTATCTACGCATCATCGAATACCCACAATATTTGAACTCAATACTATATAGTATAATTAAAACTCAATATATTATATCACATAATACATTTTCAGATTATAAAGGAATGAAATTATACATTTTACATATGCATTATACTTTTAATTAAACATCTGTTACTTTAGGCTTTATAAAATACTCTATACACTATCATAAATGAACCAATGCATACATATCCTACCCTAACCCTTAAAACGTGTACATAAGCCATCTAGACGGCCTTTGGTCACTCAGACATCAAGAGGACCTTCAATGCATGAACCTTTCCCACTTGATGCATGACAAGCCAAAAACCAACCCCATTGTTTTACTCAAAACCTTGTGCATAACCACTTGACACAATAAAAAAAGCCCTTGCAAAGGCTCAAGTGACCAAGGAATATGCTAAGGATCTTAGCTAGTATAAATAGGAGTGCAAGGGTTAAGAGAAAACCACATCTACACTTCTACCTTTACTTGAAAAATCAAACAAAACCCTCCTTTACCCTTATAAGAGCTCACGGCTCAAAACACCTTCAAGAAGCAAACCATTGCTTGATTTTTCTTGATCATATAAGTGTTCTTATATCATTCCTAAGGTGTTCTAAGAAGATTTGAAGATTTGGTTAAGTTTGGAAAAGATTTTGCAAGAAAAGTGTTTTTGAAGTTAAGCTTGGAACTTTTGGATCTTGATTTTGGGAAAAACTTGTTAAGTGTTGTTATAATCTTCAAACAAGGTTCCATTATCATCCTTATACCTCTTATTACATTTATATATGAAATGCCATGATCCATAAATCATATACTTGTTATGCTTGTTTTATTGAAAATATTATGTAAACATATTCAAAACTCATAAAACCCTAATTGTTCCCATATTGAGTATAAAATATTATTGATAAAACAAGTGGTTAAAATAACTTATATATTTGAAAAGTAGAGTCTTATTAGATAATCATAGACTCCGGAATCAAGTTATTTTGTTGAGAAACGAATCTGATACGTACAGTTCAAGTTATAACTGCTTATTTCTCAAAACTAGTTTCTTTTAATCTACTTTTATAATTATATATTCAAAACATTTTTTCATTATGATTTAAAATATCAATTTTTAACTACATGTGCTAATATTAGTAGAGGAATTATCATAAAGGATAATGAGGGCCCTCTTCGATGAAACGTATTGACGAGTTCTGGATTTACGATTTAAAGTGTCCTAGACTCCTCAAACTTACTGTCATGAACTTTATCCTTAATGATAGCCCAAACGATAGTACAATGTTAATTATAAAAGATCAAAACCTTTATTATATCCTAAATACATCAATGATTTTATCAAAATTCACTACAAGTATATATGTGGCATTGTATTGTGTACTATTCGTCTGTATGCTTAGCAGTCTTCTTAATCGACCTATACTTTATTAGGTTGCATTCAGTCTTTATCGTGACGCTTTATCAGTAGTGATATACTCTGTTCAAATTCATTTGAGGTGAGTTCATAGCCCCAACGTTTTTTTATCATTAATCATACTATTATAAATTTGGGGTGAGAACATATGCACTTTTACAAATTGACCGCAAGTGTACATTTTATCATGATTACGTTTGCTAAGTAGCGATAACCCCACAGTGCCATGAATCATGACCTGTAAAATTACATATATGTATCGTGGATTACATTCTGGGATCGCGGAAGATATATAAATAGATCTTTGGATGACTTCCCCGTTCGGTGACTAGACTATCACCAGGAAAACGAACGTATTTCATGTCGGAATACTGATGTTAGGGTTGAAACAACATCACGGGCAATGTAGGCAATATATATCAATATATCTGTATTCAATTATGTCGAGTTTCGGTGTCATGAGCTTAGAAAACGTAAAGCTACATTTGTGATGTCTGCATTCTGTAGCATTATCAACAGGGAAAGTCTGCGTCCTGCTTGATCATTTATTAACCTATGAATTTCACCAACTTTATGTTGACGTTTTTAAATCAATGTTTTTTCAGGAGGTCATTAAGCACGAGGGAGCGAAGGATACATTGGGGGTTAAATTTTGAAGTCATGCATTAAAGAATTAGTCGCATTACATTTTGTTATCCGTTATGGGCTTAAATCTTGTAACAAATAATCAAGTAAAGCTTCGGCTTTTGTAACAAAAAACCTTTAAATAAATCCAATGTATCAGTTTAAACAACTTTTTGCGTTGTTCTTATATTATCTTGTGTTATTGATCTGATAAGTAACACGCCCCGGATCCTTATTCCGCTGCGACCCATTGAATTTCTTGATAATTATCCTTATTATATATTTATAAGTATTATATATTTATTTATATAAAAAAGGGTTAATCAAAAGAACCAATCACACCACCTAGAAATTGTATGCCACCAGATGTGTTCTTACGTGAATCAAGACAGCTCGCGTGATCCGAATATGAAAAAGAAGTTAGTTTAAAACCGATGTCCTTCGGATACCAGAGTCCTATATTAATGGTATTTTGAAGGTACCAAAAGATCTGTTTAACCTCCTTGAGGTGCTTTTTAGTTGGTCTCGCTTGATAACGAGCACAATAACATGTTGCATGTATAATATCCGGTCTACTTGATGTTAAGTACATGAGTGCTTCGACCATGCTACGATATTTTGTTTGGTCAATAGGAGTTCTACTCAAGTCAGCATCTAGGGGTTTAGTAGCCATTGGAGTACCAACGCTATCACATGAGGTCATACCATTGCTTTTTAAGTATCTCTTGAGCATACTTAGCTTGGTTTATAAAGATACCACGCGAGGATTGGTGAATCTGAATTCCTAAAAAGAGTTTCAGCTCCCCCATCATAGACGTAAATTTGCACAAGCAATATGTCTTTTCGTTTTTAGTAATGAACAGAGTTGGATCAATAGAAACTTTGGAGAACCCTTTGGATACCATGAAGTTGTAGAGTTCATCATACCACACCTTTAGAGCTTGTTTGAGTCCTTATAATGCCTTTTTGAGATGGTAGACTTTGTCAGGATGATGTGGGTCTACGAAACCATCTGGCTGATTGACGTACACTTCTTCCTTCAGAGGTCCGTTAAGAAATGTTGTCTTTGTAACACCCCTAAATTGGGTCGTAGCGGAATAATAAGTCCGAGAGCGTTACATCATAGATCAATAGCACAAGATATGAGAATGACCTCTAAAAGAGTCGTTTAAAATATGATACATTGGATTTATTGCAATTGTTTAATACAAGTATTACGGCTTAAATTGTTCAACATTTGATAACAAAGATTTTAGATCATAACAATTATCCCAAGATGTAAAGACTCCAAATCTTTAATGCATGACTCCCCAAAAGACTATCCCCAATATATCCTTAGCACATCGTGCCTCATTAACCTGAGAAAACATGCTTTAAAACGTCAACATAAAGTTGGTGAATTTATAGGTTTATGTAAATATAATGTAGGACCGCAAGATTTTCAAGTGTATGATAATGCAACAGATGCAAACATCACAAAGTGTAATTACGTTTCCATAAGCTCATGACACTAAAGCTCGACATGTATGAATTGCAATATAAATTTCCAACATTGCCCTTGATGATGTTCTCATCCGCAACATCCCAAATCCGACATGGTATACGTTCGTTGTCCGGAAAACCAGCACAGTGAGTGCTACTCACCTGAACGGGGATGTAAATCCCAAATAGATCTATTTATAACATTCGCGCTCACACAAAGTAATTGATAGTTCATGATAATGGGCACAGTGGGTTATCGCTACTTAGGCAAACACATAATCATGATAAAATGTACACTTGCGTCCAATTTGTAAAACAATGCATGTTTCTCACCCCAAAAGTTATAAATCATTGATATAGTAAAACATGAGGCTATGAACTCACCTTAGTGAATAGTGTTGATAATATAAATTAAGTGGGTGAGTCGACAAGCAAAATCCGAACGCAACCTATTTAAATGTAGGCCGTATGAGTATAATGTATTTAATAGTACTACATCACAAGTTATATAGTTACACCACCACCTAATAGTCTTTGTTTAGTTTTAAATGTCAAAACAATGTTTAAACCGTACTTTATTGAATAAAGTTGTTTGTATTTGTATCCGTAAAATAAAGTGTGGTTTTCGTCTCACAATTGATTGTTTTTTAATAATACATGTTTTAATATTATTATTGATTATATAATGATATTATATAATTGGTTTAATTGTTTTTATAAAATTATATAAAACTACTTTTATATAATTAATCGTTGTAACCTTCCAAAAGTCATAACTTAATCATATTTAATCCGTTTCGCTTGTTCTTTATATGTAAGGATTCGTATTTGAAAAGTCTAATCAAAATTTATATTTATAATATGGTTTGGTACTGTAATGAACTATAACAGTAAGTGAAAGTTTATAAAAATACTTTTTATAACTTTAATTATTGAAATCATATATTAATTGTATCTCGTTCGTTAATATATTTTTATAAAATAACTTTTATAAAAATACTTTTATACATTTAATTATTGTAAACTTAAAAATGTCATATTTCCTTCGTTATTGCTCGGTTTTTCAAGTTTCTTATATGCTTACAATCCTTGTGATAAGTACTAATTAAATAAAATATAAAATATATATGTTTATATACAAATTCAAACAGTAGGTAAGTAAGTTTGTACATAATTAGTTTTATACACTTGTTTTATATAATTTTTACTTTATTAAACCATTACAAGTCCTCTAACTTATTAAATAGTATAACTTGATATATCTTAAGTCCTTTATAATATGTCCATCAATATAAGTCCATATTATCCAAGAAAATTGTCCAACATACTTATTTGTTTAACTAAACTTTTTAAGTAAATAAATAACCATAACTTGACAAATAATTATATAAACTTTCCATTACTTGTAAACCCTTGTTTTAAACATATTAACATATTTAAACATCATTTTAATCATAAAGAAGCTGAGTTCGTGTATGTATGTACATGGTTTTTGTTTTATAAACTTTATAAGGTAAACCTAGGTGGTAATTAACATATATATCAAGTATGTAAACATGTAAATGAATAATGAAGATGTTAAAACTTAAATGGACCTTAGAGATGAGTAGTAGGATGATGAACATAAGCTTATACCTAAGCTTAAACCCAATAATGTAAACCCAAGATCAAACCCTAATGAGAAAACCCTAATTATATTTCTTGTATACTTCTTGTTAAACCACAAACCCAAGCTTCCAATGCACTTGAATGATCTTAGATATACTTAGAATGAATGCTTGAATGCTTGAAATGAAAATTGTATGGATACCCTAATAATTTAAGGTGAGCCATGGGCTTTTGGTAGGGGAGAAGGAAGAGTTTTTGCTTGGATGAATTGCATGTGTTAAATAAATCTTGGACTTTCCTTTTATAGATCCTAGTATTATCAAAACTACCTTAAACCAAACCATGTGTTTTAGTGGGTTAAGTACAAGCTGCAAAGACTTCTCATCCTCCTAATAAGAAAGGAACGGCCAAGAAAGGGTTCTATGGTACCATGATGTGCCAATTTCTAGATACATGGGATTAGTATGTTCTTATGTGTAAAGCATGACTAGGATAGTATCCCTACTTGTGGGTTTAAGATTTTATTAAGTGTACTCAAGCTTAAAACCGGCCATATGACTTATTTAGTGAGAAAATAAGTTAGTTTTTAGGTATTGGGTATAATAGTAGGTATTTGTTTGAGTATAGATAGGTATAGGTACTTTCGGGTATGCCTAAATGTATTTTATTACGAAACGTAAGCGTTTTACGTAACCAATAAAAATAAATTATGAAAAGTTATAAATTATAATCTTAATAATCATATAAAACTTGCTTGATGTAAACTTTAACTTGTTTGGTGTCCGTTTATATTGAACGATGATTTTTAGTTTACGCGATTTAACTATACGATAATAATTAAAAGTAAACGCGCAAAATCCTAAAATAAATAATGGAATAAATGAAGTCGTAAATGACCTAAAAAAGTGAAATGTTACAGTATCCACCCGTTAGAAGAGCCTTATCCTTAAGGCTCAAGTTGCAACACTTGATGAAGGTATGGGTTTAGTGAAGAGATGCGGATACTTCTTTTAAAATTGGTCTTCGCGTTTGGACCTCTCCTTGAGTTCCATCGAACTTTGACAATTGGGATATGGCTTTGTTTCAACCGTTTGACCTCTCGATCCATGATCTCCACGGGTTCTTCCACAAAACGGAGCTTGTCATCCACATGGAGTCCTTCTAACGGAACGACTAATGGTTCGTCGGAATAACATTTCTTCAGGTTGGATACATGAAATGTATTGTGAACTCTGCTCAACTCTTGAGGAAGCTCAAGCTTGTAAGTAACGGATCTAACCTTTTCCAGCACCTTGAAAGGTCCAACATATCTAGGGTTTAACTTCCCCCGTTTGCCAAAACGTACGACCCCTTTCTAAGGTGAAACTTTAAGCATAACCCTATCCTCAACTTGAAACTCCATCGGCTTACGCTTTAAATCGGCATAACTCTTTTGTCGGTTACGAGTGGCTTGGATTCTTTGCTTGATCTTAATGACCTTCGCAGTTGTCTTTTGGACCATTTCTGGACCGGTGAGTTGAACTTGTCCGACCTCGGCCCAACAAACAGATGAACAACACTTCCATCCGTAAAGTGCCTCGAATGGTGCAGCCTTGATGCTAGCATGATAATTGTTGTTGTAAGAAAACTAAACTAGTGGCAAATGTCTAACCCAACCATTTCCAAAGTCGGTGATACAAGCACGTAGCATATCCTCTAGAGTTTGGATAGTTCTGTCGCTTTGTTCGTCGGTTTGTGGATGGTACGCAGTACTTATATCCAAGTTAGTACCCAATGCCTTCTGAAGTGATCTCCAAAAATTCGATGCGAACCTAGGGTCACGATTACAAATGATTGAGACAGGTATTCCATGCCTTGTGGCTACCTCCTTCAGGTACATTCTCATTAATTTCTCCTTGGAATCAATTTCTCTCATTGGTGTAAAGATTGCAGACTTAGTAAGTTGGTCAACAATCACCTAAATGGTGTCATATCCTTGCGACGACTTAGGAAGCTTTGTGACAAAATCCATAGTGATATTATCCCACTTCCATTGGGGTATCTCGGGTTGTACTAACAAACTTGATGGCCTTTGGTGTTCGGCTTTGACTCTAGCACACGTCAAACATTTGCTAACATAGATGGCGATGTCGGCCTTTATATTGGGCCACCAATATAGCTTTTTCATGTCCTAGTACATCTTGTTAGATCCCGGATGGATGGAGTATTTTGATTTGTGGGACTAGTGCATGATCACAGTCCTCAAGTCACCATAACATGGCAACCAACTCCTGCCTTTTAAGCATAAGGTTCCGTCAGCGCGGGGTTCCAACTTTTCCTTTGGTATATCCTTCCTGATCATACCACCTACATCTTCATTCTTGAGATTCTCTAGTTTCCGTGCTTCGGTCTGAGCATTCAAGATTTGTTGGGGAAGATCCAAACCAATAGTCATCACTAAGGCTCATACTCTTAATGGTTTAATTCGCTCTTTCCGGCTCAAAGCATAAGCAACAACATTTGCTTTCCTCGGGTGATAACGAATCTCACAATTGTAATCACTGAGCAACTCCAACCAACGATGTTGTCTCATATTCAACTCCTTTTGGTCAAGTATGTTTTGTAGACTCTTATCATCTGTGTACACCGTACACTTGGTTCCATACAAGTAGTGCCTCCAAATCTTTTGAGCAAACACCACTGCACTAATTTCCAAATCATGAGTAGTATAATTTTTCTCATGAATCTTCAACTGTCATGATGCGTAAGCAATCACCTTCTCGTTTTGCATCAACACTGCACCCAATCCTTTATGCGACGCATCGCAATAAACAATGAAGTTCTCAGCTCCTTGAGGGAGAGCTAAGATAGGTGCGCTAAACAATTATTCTTCAATGTTTGAAAAGCTGCTTCTTGCATGTTACCCCATTCAAAGGCGACTTTCTTCTGAGTGAGTTTGGTCATAGGCTTAGTGATTTTTGAAAATCCTTCAATGAATCTTCGGTAGTAACTGGCAAGACCTAAAAATTGACAAATCTCCGTTGGAGTATTAGGAGATGCCCAATCTTTTATGGATTCGATCTTGGCGGGATCCATGTGAATGCCTTGACTATCAATCACGTGGCTGAGAAATTGTACCTTAAGAATCCAAAATTGACATTTAGAGAATTTAGCGTATAACTCCTCTTTCTTAAGCAATTCTAGGATTGCCTTAAGATGCTCTTCATGCTCCTTCTTGTTCTTTGAATAAATTAGTATATCGTCGATAAAGACAATTACAAACTTATCCAAGTATGGTTTGCACACTCGGTTCATGAGGTCCATGAACACTGTATGTGCATTTGTCAAACCAAATGGCATCACTTGGAACTCTTAATGACCATATCGAGTCCTAAACGCCGTCTTCAGAATATCCTCTTCTCGTACTCTATGTCGATGATAACCCTACCGCAAGTCTATCTTTGAATAAACACAGAATCCTTGTAGTTGATCAAACAAATCATCAATCCTTAGGAAAGGATAACGATTCTTCACCGTTAGCTTATTCAATTTCTGGTAGTCAATGCACATCCGGAATGATCTGTTCTTCCATTTTACAAACAAGACCGGAGCTCCCTAAGGTGAGGAACTGGGTCTTATAAAGCCCTTGTCAGATAGTTCTTGCAATTGTTCTGACAACTCTTTCATTCGTAAGGAGCTAATCGATAGGGTGCTCGTGCTACAAGTGCAGCACTGGGCATCAAATCAATTTCGAATTCCACTTGTCGAGTCGGTGGAAGACCCAAAAAATCTTTAGGAAATACATCAAGAAAATCTCTCAAGTCGCTTCTCCCCCGACTTGTCTTTAGTCTCCTTCATAGTAACATGTGCCAAAAAGACATTATGTCCTTTCAACAAATATTTATGAGTTTTGGTGCACGCAATAATGTTCAAACGAGTCCCGTTTCCCTAATTACTTCCATCACCATGAACAATTAAGGTTTCATTTCCCCAAGGAATACGAACGATCTTCTCAGCACAATTAATGATAGTGTGGTGCTTTGATAACCAATCCATACCGATTATGACGTCGAAGCTACCAAGTTCTACGGGCATTAAGTTGATGTTGAATGGATGGTCTAAGAAGTTTAATGTACAACCCCGGATGATAGTGTTTATCCCAATTATTTTCCCGTCGGCTAGTTCAACATCGTAATAATGGTCTAATGTAGTTGGTGTGATATCAATTAGGGAACTAAATGTAGTAGATACAAAACTTCTATCGGTATCAGTATCAAATAAGATAGAAGCATAGCGGTCGTTTAGAAGGAACGTACCTGTAACGACATTGGAGTCCAGGTTTGTTCCCGCATTGCCCACCACATAAACTTTGGCTGGTGCATTGCCATTCCCACTTTAATTACCATGGTTTCCATTCTTTCACTTTAGGCAGTCTTTCTTGAAGTGCCCCTGAACACCACACTCATAACAAGTGACAGCATTCCGAGTTGTCCTAAAGTTCCTACGATTGTTATTATTACTATTGGGACCAGAACTCCTACAGTCACGAGCCAGATGACCAATCTTCTTGCACTTATTACACCTGGGAGCACATGGACCTTTGTGGTGATAGTTGCATTTTGTACACAAGGGAAATGATCTTGTATACTCCCTCTTTTTACCAGGCCCAGCAGTGTAAGCCTTCCAAGTGTTCTGTCTCTTGTTTTGTTGTTGGTTCCCCTGATTCTTTCCAACATTAAACTCTAACTTCCTCTTCTGCTTAGCTTGCCTTTTAGTAATAGTGAGGACTTTTTGATCCATATGATCATTGGCAAACTCAATTTCTTTCTCCATCGTCTTGGGTTGATATGACATTACATTTCCCTAAATCATATCGGGAAGTCCACCAACATATTTCTCAACTTCCTCTGATTCCTCGTGGAACATCCTTCCACACATCAGTGCAAGCTCTTAAAAACGCAGAGTGTAACTTGCGACATCAGTACCTTTTACGTTTAGGTTCCAGAGCTCAATTTCTAACTTCTTGATTTCACCCTTTGGGCAGTATTTGACTGTCATCATCTTCTTTAGTGCCTTCCAGTCCATAGCAGAAGCAACATATTGAGTGACAGTCTTCATGTGGGAGTTCCACCATGTTAGAGCATTTCCAAAGAAAGTGCATGTAGCAAACTTAACTTGGTTCTCCACATCACAATTGCTGATATGGAACACTGATTCAATCTTCTCGAACCATTGTGATAACACAACCACTCTTTCAGTACCCTTAAAAGTAAAGGGCTTGCAATTAAGAAAATCCTTATACGTACACTCACGTGGAGTGCGTACAATTCCTCTAATTCCAGTGTCAGAAAATTTATGGCTTCCATCGCCATGACCATTAGTGCTATTTTGAAGAGTTTCATGTTTAGCAAGTGCCACAGACACTCTTGCTTCGATTAGTTGCTCAATAGCAGCAATTGTCATAAGGGCAGCAGCCGCAGCAATAGCAGCCCTTGCAGTAGCAGCAGAGGTTCTTCTTGGCAACATATTGTTCTAAATCACAACAATATAAAACACCTGAGTTTTCATAAACACCACAACATGACATGGGTACAACATATATATAACAAGATCACATCACACAGTGATTACATAACATGAATGGGATCACAACACATAACAGAATTGAGATTGACATAACATAATACAACACATTATATATAACAAGATCACATCACAGTGATTATATAACATGACTGGGATCACAATACATAACAGAATTGAGATCGACATGACATAATACAACACATCATATATAACTAGGAAAACATACATGATTCTCTGATATAAGAAATGAAAAATACAAATCCTACTGCCGTGCTAGCTGGATATAAAACCTATAATACTTATCCAGCTAACATAATGATAACTATGAATATGACATGAAAATGTAAACCTAGGCAGAACTACCAGCACCCTCGGGATCATCTACATGAGTCTGATCTCTAGCCTGAAGTGCCTGAATCTGTCCTAGAGCCGCTGACAACTGTCCCTGTAGCAATGAAACATGTGCAATCAATGTTGCCGTCAATGACTCCTATGAAGCGATACAGTAATTTTGTATCTGGGTGTGAGTCCTATAGGCCTGTAGCTCATAGTGAACTACTGAACTCAATCCTACTGAATGTGCCCAAGCTTCTCGAGAAACTAGAGCCTCCTTATCAAACAGTCATGCAGTCTTATAGTGAAACTGTCTATCCTCGATCAATACGTCAACTCTCTGAGATAACTGAGTCTGTATGTCCTGACCATCCTCGATTACATCATAAATATCCTGAGTGTCCTGCTCTTGCACCGCAGCAAGCTCGGTCACTCTATCATTGACCCCCTCGAGGGTCGTCGGAGCTACCTCCTTAACAGCCTCTGTCTGGTCTACCCAAACATCCTTAATACCATAGCCGACCTCCTTGCCTCTCTGACGTCTGATCTCGGCATCCATAGTGCCGATAAACCCATAGTCTGCTCTATGACCTCCAGTAGGTCTAGGAGCAACAGTCGAACTCACCCCCACCTCATTCCTCGATGTGGAAGTAGTCAGACATAACCTCTTACGAGGTGGTAACTCGGCCTCGGGAGTGTCCTCCCTACAGTCGACTGGTAGTGGTACGAATAGTGAGGCTGGTAGTGCTGGTAGTGGAGATGATGGTAACGGTAATGATGTGGGTACATGTAGTGGTAAATGTAGTGATGATGGTGGAGGTGGTAGTGGTGGTGAGGGAATCTGAGGTAGTGGAGATGGTGGTGGAATAGGTAAAGCAAGAAGTCTTTCGACCTCCGCCTTTGATAGCAACAGTATAGGTGTCTGGGGTCTGACGGACATCCTAGCCGTGTGCCGTCTAGGTGATGGTACAGGTGTAGGTGCAGTCTCATCAGTCTCAAATGCCTCTGTATCCCCAACTAAGGGAATAGGGTCGACAGTGGGTATATCAGAAGAGTCGGCCAGAGCTAGGTGCTCCTTCTCCTCGTCATCATCCTCATCCTCAAAGGGATCCTCATCCTCATCATCTATATCATCATCATCATCGTCATCATCGGAGAGGTCATCATCACCATCTCCTCCATCAGCAGGATAGTCAGCATGATCCTTCTTGGGGTCCTCATTTGGACCCTCGTTCGGATCAGAGTCTGCCACATAGCCTGGTGATAGGGCGATAGGTGAGGCATCAGTAGGTAGAGGCTGGTCCTCTAAGGGTGCCTCAACATCAGATGGCACTAAGTACTCAGGGTACTCAGGCTCATGTACGTATGATACCTCGATAGGTGAAGGTGGGTGCTCAGGACAGGGTACGTAATCGGGAGATGGTGAGTGCTCAGGTCCTGACACATAGTCCGGAGATGGCGGGGCTACCAGCTGCATGGAGAGTCCATCGTATCTGTATACGATGACTCGTAGATAACCTCCATCAGACAGCTCCTCATTAGCTCCCTAGAAGACTCTCCCTGGCTTGGAATCAGTGTAGACAGATGTGTAGGTGACTGTAGATGAAGAAGACATGACAGAATCTATAACACTCAAATAGAGTTTACATTAGTACATATATAAGACCTATAATAATATACTTAATATATTATAAACACATATGTGAACCATGCAGTATCTAGTCTACCCAACTAATGCAACAAGTAATGTATGAATGAATATGCTGTTAGCCTCAAAATATTAAGTCGAACAAGGAAACTCGGTCTTTATTTATTAGTCGCTGTAATTAGCTAGAAAGGGAGTCGGGCTCGTGATTTAATCTAATATTGTATACGTTGCGGGCTAAAGCCCAAAAAACCTGAGCCGGCCCAACAACCCTACACCTAGGCGTCACCGTAGGTTAGGAAGAAACTATAAATACCCCTCTCCATCCCATGGAGAGGGTGTTGGTCTCATTTGTATTTTGGTGGCAAGGTAATCAACAATCTTTATTTTTCTCTCTACTTTCTCTCTCTAGTTTCTCTCTCTAATATTCTTCTATCTCTTTTCTTATGGTTTCTTATCATTGATTCATACCTATTTGTATGGAAGTGAAATGATATAGATAGGTACCGACATTTGGTATCAAGAGCCTAAGGGATACCGAGTTGTGTCGTGTGGTCTATTTACATTGTTTTCTTTCCTTTTTCGGTTCGAAAATTCTATAAATCTTTCAAAAGTGAGTCTTTGATCTTCCTAACTCCTCAAGGTTTTATCTTGTTTAAAGTTTAGGAGGTATTAATCTTTCATTTTTGTTGTTTATATAATTTTTGGTTCGTTTTTTAGTGTTAAAATCGGTTCCGAATTTGAAAAAATGGGTATATCGAAAAATAGTATTACTGAATTTGTGATTATTCCGAATATTGTAATAGTGTACACATTTTTCGGTTTTATCAAAAAGTGTGTTTTAGGAATTCATTTCATTCTCGGTAATTAGCATAAAATTTGTAATAGATATTTCATTCTCGGTAATTAGCATAAAATTTGTAATAGATATACAAACTCTCGGTTTTATCGAGTTTTGTGTTAGGAAAGGTATTATCGAATTATTGTAATAGGACATTTGTTAGATAATTCTTGTTTGTAATTTCTCATTGATTTTGATCGATATTATCTTCAAGTTCTATCCGAGAAATTTGTCTGACAAATTCTACCGAGTTTTGCTTTGTCCGAGAAACCTTCCGAGTTTGATCTATCTGATATCTTACAACATTTGTTACCGGATTTGGTTTACCGAATTTATTACCGGATTTGGCTTACCGAGTTTGTTACCGAATTTGATTTACCGAGTTTGTTACCGTGGTTATTTACCGAATCTGTTTTACCGATTTTGTTACCGAATTTGTTACCAAATTTGGTACCGGATTTGTTTAATCGAACCTGTAACATCAAGACAAAACCACAACACAACTTTATCATCTTAAGATCCTACAAATCATTTTCACTTCATAATTCAACAATCATTCATCATGACAACTCCAATCACAACTTCCACAACCAACAGTCAAATACATAACAACATAATGGCAGCTAGTTCAAGGGATCGTCCACCAATGCTTGCAACAGGACGATATGCACAATGGCGATCACGGTTCTTATGATACAGTCACCTACACATCTGTCTACACTGATTCCAAGCCAGGGAGAGTCTTCTAGGGAGCTAATGAGGAGCTGTCTGATGGAGGTTATCTACGAGTCATCGTATACAGATACGATGGACTCTCCATGCAGCTGGTAGCCCCGCCATCTCCGGACTATGTGTCAGGACCTGAGCACTCACCATCTCCCGATTACGTACCCTGTCCTGAGCACCCACCTTCACCTATCGAGGTATCATACGTACATGAGCCTGAGTACCCTGAGTACTTAGTGCCATCTGATGTTGAGGCACCCTTAGAGGACCAGCCTCTACCTGCTGATGCCTCACCTACCGCCCTATCACCAGGCTATGTGGCAGACTCCGATCCGGACGAGGGTCCAAATGAGGACCCCGAGAAGGATCATGCTGACTATCCTGCTGATGGAGGAGATGGTGATGATGACCTCTCCGATGATGACGATGATGATGATGATATAGATGATGAGGATGAGGATCCCTTTGAGGATGAGGATGATGACGAGGAGAAGGAGCACCTAGCTCTGGCCGACTCTTCTGATATACCCACTGTCGACCCTATTCCCTTAGTTGGGGATACAGAGGCATTTGAGACTGATGAGACTGCACCTACACCTGTACCATCACCTAGACGGCACACGGCTAGGATGTCCGTCAGACCCCAGACACCTATACTGTTGCTATCAAAGGCGGAGGTCGAAAGACTTCTTGCTTTACCTATTCCACCACCATCTCCACTACCTCAGATTCCCTCACCACCACTACCACCTCCACCATCATCACTACATTTACCACTACATGTACCCACATCATTACCGTTACCATCATCTCCACTACCAGCACTACCAGCCTCACTATTCGTACCACTACCAGTCGACTGTAGGGAGGACACTCCCGAGGCCGAGTTACCACCTCGTAAGAGGTTATGTCTGACTACTCCCATATCGAGGAATGAGGTGGGGGTGAGTTCGACTGTTGCTCCTAGACCTACTGGAGGTCATAGAGCAGACTATGGGTTTATCGGCACTATGGATGCCGAGATCAGACGACAGAGAGGCGAGGAGGTCGGCTATGGTATTAAGGATGTTTGGGTAGACCTGACAGAGGCTGTTAAGGAGGTAGCTCCGACGACCCTCGAGGGGGTCAATGTTAGAGTGATCGAGCTTGCTGCGGTGCAAGAGCAGGACACTCAGGATATTTATGATGTAATCGAGGATGGTCAGGATAGACAGACTCAGTTATCTCAGAGAGTTGACGTATTGATCGAGGATAGACAGTTTCAATATAAGACTGCATGACTGTTGGACAAGGAGGCTCTAGTTTCTTGAGAAGCTTGGGCACATTCAGTAGGATTGAGTTCAGTAGTTCACTATGAGCTACAGGCCTATAGGACTCACACCCAGATACAAAATTACTGTATCGCTTCATAGGAGTCATTGACGGCAACATTGATTGCACATGTTTCATTGCTACAGGGACAGTTGTCAGCGGCTCTAGGACAGATTCAGGCACTTCAGGCTAGAGATCAGACTCATGTAGATGATCCCGAGGGTGCTGGTAGTTCTGCCTAGGTTTACATTTTCATGTCATATTCATAGTTATCATTATGTTAGCTGGATAAGTATTATAGGTTTTATATCCAGCTAGCACGGCAGTAGGATTTGTATTTTTCATTTCTTATATCAGAGAATCATGTATGTTTTCCTAGTTATATATGATGTGTTGTATTATGTCATGTCGATCTCAATTCTGTTATGTATTGTGATCCCAGTCATGTTATATAATCACTGTGATGTGATCTTGTTATATATAATGTGTTGTATTATGTCATGTCGATCTCAATTCTGTTATGTATTGTGATCCCAGTCATGTTATATAATCATTGTGTGATGTGATCTTGTTATATATAATGTGTTGTATTATGTTATGTCAATCTCAATTCTGTTATGTGTTGTGATCCCATTCATGTTATGTAATCACTGTGTGATGTGATCTTGTTATATATATGTTGTACCCATGTCATGTTGTGGTGTTTATGAAAACTCAGGTGTTTTATATTGTTGTGATTTAGAACAATATGTTGCCAAGAAGAACCTCTGCTGCTACTGCAAGGGCTGCTATTGCTGCGGCTGCTGCCCTTATGACAATTGCTGCTATTGAGCAACTAATCGAAGCAAGAGTGTCTGTGGCACTTGCTAAACATGAAACTCTTCAAAATAGCACTAATGGTCATGGCGATGGAAGCCATAAATTTTCTGACACTGGAATTAGAGGAATTGTACGCACTCCACGTGAGTGTACGTATAAGGATTTTCTTAATTGCAAGCCCTTTACTTTTAAGGGTACTGAAAGAGTGGTTGTGTTATCACAATGGTTCGAGAAGATTGAATCAGTGTTCCATATCAGCAATTGTGATGTGGAGAACCAAGTTAAGTTTGCTACTTGCACTTTCCTTGGAAATGCTCTGACATGGTGGAACTCCCACATGAAGACTATTACTCAAGATGTTGCTTATGCTATGGACTGGAAGGCACTAAAGAAGATGATGACAGTCAAATACTGCCTAAGGGGTGAAATCAAGAAGTTAGAAATTGAGGTCTGGAACCTAAAGGTAAAGGGTACTGATGTCTGCGTTTTCAAGAGCTTGCACTGATGTGTTGAAGGATGTTCCATGAGGAATTGGATGAAGTTAAGAAATATGTTGGTGGACTTCCTGATATGATTCAGGGAAATGTAATGTCATATCAACCCAAGACGATGGAGAAAGAAATTGAGTTTGCTAACGATCATATGGATCAAAAAGTCCTCACTATTGCTGAAAGACAAGCTGAACAGAAGAGAAAGTTGGAGTTTAATGCTGGAAACAATCAGGGACACCAACAACAAAACAAGAGGCAGAACACTGGGAGGGCTTACACTGCTGGGCCTGGTGAAAAGAGGGAGTACAAGGGATCATTGCCCTTGTGTACAAAAGGCAACTATCGCCACAAAGGGCCATGTGCTCCTAGGTGTAATAACTTCAAGAAGATCGGCCATCTGGCTCGTGACTATAGGAGTTATGGTCCCAATGGTAATAATAACAATCGTGGGAACTCCGGGACAACTCAAAATGCTGGCACTTGCTATGAGTGTGGTGTTCAGGGGCATTTCAAGAGAGACTGCCCGAAGTTAAAGAATAAAAACCGTGGTAATCAAGGTGGGAATGGAAATGCCTTAGCGAAAGTGTACGTGGTGGGCAATGCGGGGACAAACCCAGACTCCAATGTCGTTACGGGTACGTTCCTTCTAAACAACCGCTATGCTTTTATCCTATTTGATACTGGTGCCGATAGGAGTTTTGTGTCTACTGCATTTAGCTCCTTAATTGATATCACACCAACTACATTAGACTATTATTACGATGTTGAACTAGCTAACGGGAAAATAATTGGGATAAACACTATCATTCGGGGTTGTACATTAAACTTATTAAATCATCCCTTCAACATCGACTTAATGCCCGTAGAACTTGGTAGTTTCGATGTTATAATTGGTATGGATTGGTTGGCGAAGTACCATGCTGTCATTGTTTGTGATGAGAAACTCGTTCGTATTCCCTTCTGAAACGAGACATTGATTATTCATGGAGATGGAAGCAACTAGGGAAACGAGACTCGATTGAACATCATCTTGTGCACTGAAACGCAGAAGTGCA
>BQNB010052682.1:7520-37564 GCA_026074375.1 Tanacetum coccineum | reverse complement strand
TAGTTGGTCAAAAAGAATGCAATAGTGGTCTTTGAGACATAAGGAGGGTCTTAAGGAAGACTATGGTCAAATTGGGACAAGTTATGGCTAGTTTTAATGAGTTAAGAGATGTACAAGCCAAGTTGTATGAAAATTGTGCTCTATGACTCTTATTGTTGTTGTTGCCGTAGGATGGGGAGGGGGAAAAGGGCTTCTAGAAGTCTTTTGCTATCTAACATAATATTTAGTGAAATATAGGAAAGTTACAACTTGTAGATTTTAATAAAAGATGTTTACTTGCAAGTATTTGTGTATTGTTTTATTTCTTTAATGTACAAAGTGTAAAGTAATATTAACTTGGGTAAATTTAATAAAACTTTGAGTGTTGGGTACAATCGTGGGTATTTGTTGAAGCGTAGATTAATTAACGTGGTTCTGGGTATGCCTAAACGCAATTTATCACGAAATGTATACACTTTACGTATCCGATAAAAATAAAATGAACAAAGACCATAATTATTCTCAAAATAATTATTTAATACTTGATTGATGTAAACGCTTAATTGTTTGGTGCCCGTTTACATTGAACGCTAATTTTTAGCTTACGCAATTTTACGTAATACATGAAATCACAAGCAAACGCGTACAATACAAAGATAAATAGTAGATTTATCGACGTTGTCAATGACTTGAAAACACAGGGTGTTATAAAAACAGTCCTTACAGAACCAGAGGTTAATGCAACCGAACTCCGATGAATGACAAAGCCATATTCGTCACCAAGCTTTATTGCTAACTGTTTTATTTCAGGATTACATAAAGATGGAGATGCATATACCTTGTTCCAGCAGAGTTAAGTTCATAGCCACATGCTCATACTCAAGACTCAATGACTTTATAAGATCAAGAAAGAATGACCCAAAGCTTTCGCAAACTCTGATATCAACTTCTTCTTTAGTATGTCAAAGTGATGAAGTTATGAATTAATAAAGAAATACAAACATAAAGTCAAGCTCTCAAGATTGCAACAAGTATGAGCATGTCGACCCGAAAGTCACAAGCACACAAGATGGCGAAAGATTACAAGATGATGATTAGAGATTAAATTTGGTTGATGATCTCAATAAAGCTCAAGATCACATACAATGACAATCTTAAAGAAACAAGCTCAAGCCACAAGTCAAAGATCACTACATAAACATGCAAGACAAAAGATCAACTATTACACAAAAAAGGACTCAATATCATGACAAAAAGCTTCAACGATTAATGATCAAGGTCAGAAGGAGATATCTCTATGATTGTGACACCTCCAAATTGGGTCGCAGCAGAATAAGGGTTCGGGGCGTGTTACTTCTCAGATCAAAAACACAAGATATATATAGAATGACCAAAAAGTCGTTTTAAAACTGATACATTGGATTTAACAAATATTTGATACAAATAGCCCGAAGCTTTAACTTGTTCCTTGTTATTATTACAAAGATAATGGTTCTCAACACATGAGTTTCCTAAAACATAATACAACCATATCTTTAGCATGACATCCAAAACAAAATCACCAATGTATCCTTAGCACCTTATGCTTACTGAAATGTTTTCTTGCAAATATGGCAAATATTATGCAAATTCTTGCCATAATTAAATAAAATTTGTAGATCTAGATCTTGAAAACTATTAATGGTTAATATAGGATAAAAAGAAATAAAATTAAATTGTTAATTTAGTTGATTTGTTTCTTTTTATACATCACACTATATATCTAAAAGATCTTGATTTTATTTAAAGTAACTAA
This sequence comes from Tanacetum coccineum, assembly GCA_026074375.1. Taxonomy (NCBI): domain Eukaryota; kingdom Viridiplantae; phylum Streptophyta; class Magnoliopsida; order Asterales; family Asteraceae; genus Tanacetum; species Tanacetum coccineum. The sequence continues at coordinate 35,790 of BQNB010052682.1, read as the reverse complement.
AATCTTTTATTTTTGGAAACTGGATCTTTTATATATTTAGTCTGATTTTAGCTTTCTTTCCAGCATAAAGCGAGACTACTCAATCACTCCTTGTGATGAATGGGGAAATCTAGCACATTGATTGAAACATAGTGAGGATTACATTATGGTTTTCAATTGGTAGGGAATACTCGTTTGTGGAAACTCGGAATTCTACATGTTTACTTGCTCATTTAATGGCATCTTTAGTTTTAGTCCTTTCCCCCCCCCAACGCCCTCCCCCCCCCCCCCCCCCCCCCCCCCCCCCCCCCCCCCCCCCCCGGTGCCCCATAATTTTACTTGATTACTCGTCTACACGCCTAATTTGTATGCAATATGGACTAATACTTAATAGAGAAAGATGATATTAAAACAAAGTCTATTAATTACACGCCTAAAATACTTGGTCTCCTGTTATTTGTTGTGAAAATTTGATTTTGAGAAATTTTAATAAGACTTTAAACTATGATAATTGATTTCAAGAATAATTTAAAAACTGGAAGCTATGGACTCATGGGGAAGTACGGCTATAAACTAGAAACAAACTATTAGAGAAAGTTTATAGGGAATGAAAGTGGTCAACACTCCTAAGAACTCAGGGTTTTTAATACGCTTCGCATGAATACTATTCTCCGCTTCTTTGTGATTCGATTGGAGCTTACCTTGAAACACTTTGACATGTCACTTACAGTGTCTTTATTAATGGTTTTTAAATTTGTTCTCAAGTTGTTTAGCATGCCATTTGTTCACGTTTTTAAACTTTTATGTGCATACCATTGAATATTTTAAGTCACAATGCAACCAACCAGAACACTGCAATGTGGATTGGCTTATTAGTCAGACCTCAGGGTCATTCCACAACCAATGGCATTTACGTTACATTGGTCTAGAACTCTAACTATTTTTTGGTCCGATTTTGATTGGTGGACTTAAATCCGGTTACCTGATCAATACCTCGGAATTGAGGTTATAGAAGGAACTAAACATGCTACTTGAACATTTTTAATGTTTACTTAATGTCTTGACCTAGGAAATAACCGGTGGTTCATAATTCTATAGTGTTACAATCATTGCATGAACGCTGTCGACTTACATATTATTGCTCACTTGTTTTATCTCTGGTCGAACTTGGGTTTATGTGTGGGTGGCAAAGTGGATCTTAGTCTTAATTAGTAAATTAATTAGGTAGTTAATTCTATTAAGAATTTAATTATCGAAAATACTAATAAAATTAAACTTTTTCTAAATTGTAGATGACTACCATCGTAGTAAACAATTCGTTATTCAGGTCGTTGTTTGAAAAACAAAAATTGACTGGAAACAACTTCATGGAATGGTATCGCAATCTTCGAATTGTGCTCTCTACTGAAGACAAGTTACCATTCTTGGAGCAGCCAATTCCTACTCTGCCAGTTCCACCTGAGGGACAAGCAAATCTTCTGGATGTCGTGACCACGCATCAAGCTTGGGTCAAGACACAGGAGGAAATTGCTGGGCTTATGCTTATGACCATGGATCCAGATATCCAAAAGAATCTGGAACACCTTGGTGCATATGATATGCTTAAGGAACTGAAAACGTTGTATGTATAACAGGCAGATCAGGAACTTCTTCAGACCGTGCGAGATTTCCACGCGTACAAACAAGAAGAAGGGCAGTCTGTTAGCTCTTACGTTCTCAAAATGAAGATTAATAAGGACAACTTTGGAACGCTCTCAGGTCCATTGCTAATGACTCAAAAACTTATCTGTCAGCTTATTTGGTTTTCATAAGGAAGGAAATATGATGGTTTTGTGCAAATTTACAACCTTGCAATAGCTATGGGGAAGACCTGTGACTGAGTTGATGCTATGCTAAAGTACATGAGCAAACTATACCTCCAAAAGATGTTTTACACCTGCTCTCATGCTATAAAAAGCAGGAAGGATCCAGGAAAAACCAAAAGAAAAATCACGTAAGGCTGCTAAGGGAATCAGGGAAAGGCAAAGCTTAAGATGGACAATGCAAATTGTGCTGTGCCATCTTATGCATCCCAAAACCAGAAAGTATCCTTCAACACCCATAACAGGATAATTCTGTGAAGGACGCGATCTACGCCCCCATTGTGTGTGAAAGTAGTCATTGGAGAATGAAATTGTCCATTTATTCTCGACCCAAGTTGATGAAAAAGAAGAAGCTATCTTAAGGAGCTAGCACTTCAGGTATTTTCACCATATAACTCTAATCTTTTCCTAGTACATCTTGGGTTTATGATACGGGTTATGGTACTCATATTTGTATAACTACTCAGGGTCTCAGGGGAAGTAGGAAACTGAAGCCAGGAGCTTTAAGTCTGTACGTGGGCGATGGTCATCGTGCAACAGTTGAAGCTATTGGAGAATTTCATTTGTGTCTTCCTAGTGGACTTGTATTAATCTTACACAATTATCATTATGCTCCCTTTATTACACGAGGCATCATTTCAGTTTCACTTTTGTACAAGGATGGTTTTGTTAACCGCTTTGAGAATGATAATTCAATTTCTGTTTCTAAGAATAATTTGATTTATTTTAATGCTATCCCACGGGATAATATTTATGAAATTGTTATGTCTTCTTCTGTTACAAATGATAGTTCTATGTTTGCTGTTAGCAATAAAAGAGCCAAGCTTAACTTGGACTCTGCTCTCTTGTGGCATTGTCGTCTTGGACACATTAACAAGAAACGCATAGAGAAGTTGCAACATGATGGACTTCTCGATTCAACTGACATCAAGTCTTTTGAAAAGTGTGTTGCTTGTATGTCTGGAAAGATGGCAAGAAAACCTTATTCACATCAAGTGGAAAGGGCCAAAGATCTACTTGGACTAATCCACACCGATGTATGTGGTCCATTTAAGATTATGTCAAGACAAGGAGCTTACTACTTCGTCACTTTTACTGACGACTTTAGTCGTTATGGATATGTTTACTTGCTTAAACATAAACATGAAGTGTTTGAAACTTTCAAAGTGTTTCAAAAGGAAGTAGAAAACCAACTCGGGAAGACCATAAAATCACTACGTTCTGATCGTAGAGGTGAATATATGAATCAAGAGTTTTTAGATCATCTAAGGGATCATGGGATTATTGCTTATCGAACTCCTTCTTACACGTCACAACATACTGGTGTGTCGGAGAGGAGAAATTGAACACTCCTAGACATGGTTCGATCCATGATGAGTCAATACTCTTACAAAAGTCCTTTTAGGATTTTGCCCTTGAGTCTGCGCAGCAATCTCAACATGTTCCAAATAAGAAGGTTGATAAGGACACCATATTGAAATTTTGGACATGGGCAGCCCTAAGTTGTCTTAATTAAATGTATGGGGTTGTGATGGCACTTGTTTAAGCATGAATACAGTTAACCAAACATGACATAAAATGGAACCCAAAATTATTAATTGTATTCTTCGTAGGATACCCAAAAGGGAAATCGATGGGGTATTATTTATACTACCCACCTGAGAACAAGTCTTTGTTGATCGAAAGGCTGAATTCCTTGGAGAATAGTCTTTATATCACGAAGCCAAAGGGAAGTCTACTAGATCTTAAAATTATTCATGAAGAAGGATACGCATCCTTCTTCTAGATACTATCTTAAATAATGAAGAGGATGATCAAAAATTAATGAACTCAAGTGATTTAAATTCCATCGTAGGTACCAAGACACGTTGTCCCACAGATCGATTGTGTTTATCACGTCGATGCTGAGGAACATGAGTTAGCGAAGATCTGGTGTGAACCCGCTATTTATAACAGCCGATTTGCTTGGATCATGATTCTGAAAATGGATTTTAATGTTATAGAATGTGGAGATGCATCCATGAAAGACAACGATGTCTCCGGGAGCTTTGTGATCTTCCTCCTGACGGAAAAACCATTGGTTCTAAGTTGGCTCTTTAAAAATAAGACCAACATGGATGGAGCTGTACACACCTATAAAGCTCATCTGGTAGCAAAGGGTTTCACTCAAACCCCAGGGATTGATTATGAAGAGACCTTTTCTGCTGTTGCAGACATTAGAGCTATTAAGATTCTTATAGCCATAGCTACGTTTTTATGACTTTGAGATTTGGGCAAAGGATGTCAAAACCTTTATTGGATATCTCAATGAAGAAGGTTCATGGAGGAATCCTAAAAGGTTTTGTCAGCTAGAAACATCCATATCGAGTATTGCAAGCTCAAACGTTCCATATATGAACTTAGCAAGCATTAAGGTCATGAAAAACTAAACGATTTGATGATGAAATTAAGGAAGTTGGATTAATCAATATTGTGATGAGCCCATGTGGATATGTTAAAAACGCTAGTGGGACGTTATTGTCACTTTTACCTAATCTTGTATGTTGATGACATATTGATCATGGGAAACAATATTCCAATGTTACAAGATGTAAAATCCTATCTTGGAAGATGTTTTGCTATGAAAGATCTAGGAGAAGCTGCATATATTCTTGGAATTAAGATCTATCGAGATATACCAACACTAGTACAAAAAGTAGATTTGGTCACACATGGGCAAAATGGAACGACCACACATTCACATATTTATGTGGCTAAAGGTACCAAAATAGACAACATTTACTAATTAGCCACACATGAAAATTTCGATTGTGTGACCATTAGAACTGTATTGCCACACATTCAAACATTATGTGGCTAAAGGTAACTGGTAATATTATTTAGGCCTCAATATGAAATTGGAACGCGTGGCAAAATCAAGTAAGCATTGAAGCTATTAGTCACGACTATATAAATATGAATAGTGACCAAATATATGTCACATACTTGAACAATGTGACCAATTGGCTTTATCTGGTCACATGAAGTATTATTTTATGTGTCTAAATCATACAGTCAAGTTTTGTCACTCATTATTTAAGGGTCCGAGTGGGACTGCTATTCTTTTGCTAATTATTCTGGCCACAATATGAATTTGGGGACGCGTGACAAATAAAATGTAAGGTTGAATATTAGTCAAGATATACATTTTTAAATTGGTGACAAATATCTGTCACACACTTGAACACTGTGACAAATGCCATATATGGTCACATTAAACGCTTTTTTGTCAACATTATCCTTTTGTGTAAGCAAATAATTAGTACATGAATCCTATGGTCACGTAACTTATATGTTTGTTAAAAGTTTAGTTGTGTTACGCTTGCCAAAAGTTATGTGTATAGTCACATTTACTTCTAGCATGATTATGTGATATAATGCCTTTACAATAGGGCACAACATATCACAAAATGTGTGACTAAATTATTTTATGGCCACATTAAGGTGATTATATGTGACCATATATTCATAACAGTCCAACATCGTGAAGTATTACGTGGCTATTTTTAGATCAAATTGTAAATCGGTCATCATTAATATTAATCGCTTCTGTGTGACTAAATAATTGCCAAAAGGTCACACAAACATACAAAATTCTTGTGACCATTAGCATGATAAATTGTCACACAATATTCACTTTTTCTTTCACTTTAAAACATCATTTTGTCACCTACTTATTATCACTTTTGGTTCACATATTACAAAAGGTCCCACAAACATAGAATTCGTGATCGGCTATTGGATAATCAATTAGTCACACAAAATACACATTCTTCGCTTTATAAACAACTATGGTCACACTTTTAACACTTTTTTTCAATTCATGATTAAATTGTATGTGAATTAATACAAAAAAAATATGCTTTGTGTGACTAAAAATATTACAATGGGCCACACAATACCTAAAATTCATGTGGCCATGAATGAACATTAAGTCACACTAATTACATATCTCTTCACTTTAAACACATATAGTCACACACTTATTAATTGTTTGGTCAACTTTATGCTTAAATTGTATGTGACTAAATACCAAAACAATCATTGCTATGTGTGCTAAATATTACAAAAGGCTACAAAAACATAAAATTTCATGTGGCCATTGGATGATCATAGTCACTCAAATACACCATTTCTTCACTTTAAACACCATATGGTCACACTTATTAACACTTTTGGCCACTTTATGCTTAATTGTATGTGACTAAATACCCAAAACAAACATGCTTTGTGACTAAATATTACAAAAAGCCACACAAACATAACATTCATGTGGCCATTGGATGAACAATAGTCACACAAAATACACTTTTACTTCACTTTAAACACCATATGGTCACACTTATTAACACTTTTGGCCACTTTATGCTTAATTGTATGTGACTAAATACCCAAAACAAACATGCTTTGTGTGACTAAATATTACAAAAGGCCACACAAACATAAACTTAATGTGGCTATTGAATGATCAATAGTCATACAAAATACACATTTCTTCCCTTTAAACAACATATGGCTATTATTTAGACCAAAATATAAAATCGGATATGACTAATATATTCATAACAAGAAAATAAAAAAGGATTTTACACCCCAGCGAGAATCAAAACCGCGACATCCCTTACGGAAGTCAAGTGGGTTACCATCTTGCCAGAGTTGTGGTTGTAGTCCCTGCAGGTCACCTCATCATTAGTTTAAGGGTCCGGTGAGGCGTTATGGAGGATTCAAGTAGGGGTTTTTCCAACAACTCAAACAATGTGATACAATATACTTAAAATCAATTAAGAAATTGACAAAGTTTACCTTTAATTTGCCAACAAAAACTATATAAATCAAAATTTAAGAAACTAACCTTGTTCATTTACTTAAGAACAATTTTTGGTTGTAGTTAATGGGGTTAAAACTTATATATTTTAAAATCAAATTAAATTGCTAATTTTACCCAAGAAAATTGACATAATTTATAAGAGGAAATCTCAAAACAAATGTTCAATTTCAGCTTACTCATTACATTTTCAATTACAGATCATAAACATGATTTTTTTAGAACGATGTGTACAAAATGAAAATAACAATACTTACTAGTGGTGATGGAAGTGGTGGGTCTATGACGGAGTAAGAGTGCAGCGACGATTAGAAGTGACTTGATGAGAGCTGGTTGGATTGGTTGACGGGATTTGTGTGAGATAGAGGGGGGAGTTGTGGCGGTGACAGGAGGAGTTGTTTGTGTGATTAATTTGGAATGGGATTCATGAAATTTTTAGGGGGAACATTTGGGGGAAATTTTTTGGGGGAACATTTGGGGGAAAATTTTATGAAATATTTCAGGCACTAGTAGCAAAGGTTGAAAAAGCGAATCGATAGCCGGGCGGTCGACCTCCCTGTAGCTTGTACATCGTTCTAGGCAGGATTAATTAGGGGAAAATTACCTTTACGCATAACGATAAAGTCGTGAATTTAAAAGTTTTGTTACTTGTTTACAAAAAATTTAAAGAAAAAGTAGCAAAGGTTGAAAAAATGGCGAATCAATAGCCGGGCGGTCGACCTCCTTGTAGCTTGTACATCGTTCTACGTGGGATTAATTGGGAAAATACCTTTAGCAACGATAATAGTCATGAATAAAAGTTTTGTTACTTGTTTACAAAAAAATTAAAGAAAAAGTAGCAAAGGTTGAAAAACTCGCAAATCGATAGCCGGACGGTCGACCTCCCTGTAACTTGTACATCGTTCTAGGCGGGATTAATCGGGAAAATACCTTTAGCAACGATAATAGTCATGAATAAAAGTTTTGTTACTTAAAGAAATAGTAGCAAATATTGAAAAAATCGCGAATCGATAATCGGGCGGTCGACCTCCCTGTAGCTTGTAATCGTTCTAGGCGGGATTAATCGGTGTGTAATCGGATTGCCATTTTTGGCTATTTTGTCGTTTAGTGTGCATTGGGTTGTAGTGGCTTATAGTGTAATGGAACCCATGCATGACCGGTGATAATAGCTAATTTACATGGTTCATGGGTCATGTGCATTAGGTTATCACTGGTCACATTCATTAATGGGTATTTGACATCATATGGGTCATATGCATTGGGTTGTAGTTGCTTAGAGTGTCATGTTACGACACATCCATGACTGGTGATCGACAATGGGTAATTAACATGGGTCATGTGCATTGGGTTGTAGTGGCTTATAGTGTCATGTTATCGACATTACATAAACTGGTGATCGACACATGGGTAATTTAACACGGCATGGGTCATGGCACTTGGGTTGTAGTGGCTTTTATAGTGTAATGGAACCCATTTGCTTAAGGCCGGGTGATAATGGCTAATTCACATGGGTCATGGGTCATGTGCATTAGGTTATCACTGGTCACATTCATTAATGGGTATTTGACATCATATGTGTCATACGCATTGGGTTGTAGTTGCTTAGAGTGTCATGTTACGACACATCCATGACTGGTGATCGACAATGGGTAATTAACATGGGTCATGGGTCATCAGCATTGGGTTGTAGTGGTTATGAGTGTAATGTTATCAGACCATATACATGACGGTGATCGACACATGGAGTAATTACATGGGTCATGTGGCATTAGGTTTGTAGTGGCTTATAGTGTATTGGAACATGCATGTACGGGTTGATAATGGCTTAATTTCAAATGGGTCTTAGGTCATGGGTTCATATGCATTAGGTTATCACTGGTCACATTTATTAATGGGTATTTGACATCATATGTGTCATACGCATTGGGTTGTAGTTGCTTAGAGTGTCATGTTATGACACATCCATGACTGGTGATCGACAATGGGTAATTAACATGGGTCATGGGTCATGTGCATTGGGTTGTTAGTGATTTAGTGTCATCTTATCGACTTATACATGACTGCGTGTATGATCGGACATTGGGTAATTTAACATGGGCCATGGTTCATGTGGTGCATCACTTAGGTTTTAGTGGCTTATAGTGTATTTGGAACCCTGCTTGACGGTGATAATGGCTAATTTCACATGGGTTTGGGCTCATGAATGCATTAGTTATCACTGGTCACATTCATTAATGGGTATTTGACATCATATGGGTCATATTAGTGGTGTTCACTAGGTGGTTCGGTTCGGTTTGTTAGGAGATTTAAGCTATTTGTCATGGGGTGGGTAATTAATTTTACTATCCGAAATCGAACCCTACTACGCGGGTAACCAGACGTGCGGGTACCCGAAGTAAGTGGTTATCGGCGGTTCGGGTCACGGTTAACCGTTTTGACGTTCAATCGAGTTTAACCGTATAAACAATGTACATGAAATGTCTTTATAGTAAAATTAAATGACATTGAATTTAAAAGTCATATAAAACGTAAGTATTCCGTTACAATAATTGCATTCAAATATTCATATATAACTTATTAACAAAAAATATTACTCGACGTTTATAGATTACGATCCAAGATTAATTCAATTTTCACACATGAGTGTTTTTACAAAATGTTCACCGCATTTAAGGAGCTAAAATGTCGTTATAAATAAAAAATATTACAACAATCGTGAGGGTTTAGTTTGAACACCCCTAGGTCATATGCATTGGGTTGTAGCGGCGTATAGTGTCTGTGTGAAACGTATAATTGGTAAAAAAAATTACTTAACGAAATTGGAATCACCGGGTTGAGTTTTTTTTAATTTTGATTGTTATTTTTTATTAAATTTATGGAAGTTTTAATTTAAATTTTGTAGCTTTTTATAACATTTTTAATTTCTAAATTTTCTAAAATTTTCAAAATTTTTAATTTAAATTTAAATTTTGTATTAGAAGATATTGTGTTTAGGGGAGGGTTTATTTTTGTGAAAAAGTGTGAGTTAAGGGGTTTAGTTTGTTCTGGTTTTGGAGTGCGCGGGTTTAGTTTGGGTATAGTAGGGAATCAAAAATTAATATTGAGCTTTCTACCACTTGACCGTCACTTCTCGAGACGCCGTCGATACTGTATGTGCAATGATGGTGGAACTCTGTTCTCCAGTACTTCATTGTGCTATAAATACATCCCCATCTCAATCTTTTCCCAAACCACTTCAATTTATCCCAATACTATTTTCTTTAGCAATGGCTGCTCGTGGTGGTAGAAACAACATTGTTGCCAGAAGGGTCATTGATGACCTGATTGATATCAATGGAGAGAGATCGCCACCGAAGTATCTGAAGATCTTCATTGAGCAACAAATTACCGATCATCATCGGTTCATTGCTCGTATGCGTGATGAAATTAGGACCTCAACGAATCTTATCAGTCAGTTGAATGCATCAATTGTGGAGTTGGAAGCTTCTGGTCCCCCCACCCCCCCCCCCCGATTATGAGGGGAAGTGTTTTGACCTTGTGATGGAACTCTGGGATGACAGGCGTGATGGAGCAGGGTTTATGTGGCTGATTTCAATAGGGTTGATTGCTGTTTGAGGAAAAAGATTCATGGTAGAGAGATTGATTTGGAGATGTTGGCTGGTATGAGGCTCAATGATGGTTTAATTAGGGATGTGTAGGGTTTCTTTTGTCTGGTTTGTTTATGTTTTGTGGTTTTTTAGTCTTTTGGTAGGGTATGCTATCAGTTGGGTTTATGATTAGGTTAATTATGGGTTTATGATGATGATGTTAGTTATGGATAATATATGTATGTTTTGGAAGATCTTTGAATGGAATGGAATGTTATGTTTATGGTTTTATTGTACATTACTTTTGTTGTTAATGGGGTATTATGTCTGGTTATGAAAGCTGGTTAGTAATACGTTAGTTCATGAGTATATGCAGTTTTTTTAATGCGTTTGAACTATGTTGTGTGCTCCTGTCATTGATGAGCATTAGTTGTTGTTTAGGTTGCGTTTGTTTGAATTCTGGTTTCTGGTTTTTGTTTATTCCGAATTGCAATTGTCCTTTGAATGTGAAGCCTCTTTGTGTCTTTCTGTAGTGGTTGTTGGATGTGCTATTAGGTATGGTTTTTGTTAAGCTGTAGTGAATTGATTGATGAATGGGTATGGGTTGTGCGTATGATCACTTATTACCCAAGGTTAGGTGATAGATTGTTGTGGATTATGGTCGTGTCTCATATTTGGCCATGTATCCTTTGCACTGGTATGTGAAGCCCCTATGTGTTTAATCCGAATTGCAGTTGAGAATTCCGTTTCTGGTTTTTGGTAGCTAAGTAACTTGTTCTTATTAACTTTTGTGCCAAATTTAAATGATTAATGTCTAGTTGTCAATATTTCAAAAATGTTTAAATTTTCTAAAATTTTAAAATTTTTAATTACATTTTAGGGAGCAAAAAATTGCAGCCAAAAATTTTTAAAAAAAAAATACTTTAGGAATAGTTTAATTCGGACGGTTTTGGTTTTCCTTAATTTCATAATTAAACCCTATTATTTTATCTCCAAAAAATTAGGCTTCAACCTAAACAGAACAATAAAAACTCTTTTCACCCCATTAATTACTAAGTTTATTTATTTACTTTTACACTTTTAAGGCCTGAAGAATCATGGAAACTCAAGCTAAGCCATTGATCTGATCTAGGTCCTTTGGTTTAATTATGATAATGTAATGAAACTGACGATTTCAGGATACTCAATCAGAGGAGAGTATTTTTGATGAGGTGTTGAAGGATGATGAAAAACAACATTCATGGGAATGATAGTTAAGAGGGGCATAACCAGGTTAATAAGTTTCGCAGGGAATATGGAAAACCCGATGGAATAAAGCTCAGTGTAACCTTTGATGCGTTGAATAGGATATCAGGAAAACACAGAGCATTGTTTTTAAGTTTTTTAGGAGACATGGTTTGTGAGCATATAGGTTTGAAGATTCTATCCTGAAAGAAGGTGGATTCAGAAGCAAGAGATAAACTATGTGATGAAATCACGGTACACTATACTATTTTTGACCCACAGAGAGGGTACTTACATAAGTTTATCTCTGAATTTACTTTATGTGCAACTAATTAACAACATTGTGTTAATATTTGCAGCGATATTTTGATGTTGACTTGACAGTTAGAAAGCTGGTAATGAATCGTCTTGGTCAACTTCTAGGGAATTTCAGAAGGAAATTAAGACAACCATACATATTGCCCAACCAAAATATACTTTCAAAACTAAATGAAGTCCCAGCGAAGTATAGTGTAATTTTACAAGCCGAAGAATGGGTTAATTTTGTAAAGTACACGGCCACCGAGGAATACAAGGTTTTAATTAGTCATTTTTATTTAAGTCCATATATCTTTCATAATTTTGTGTTTCCATATATATTAGTTCTATACTAGCAGCATTACTACATCTAAACGCCTTATGATTTTGTGTTGCAAGGTGAAATCAGCTGCAGCTAAAATGGCGCGTTCCAAGTCTGTTTATCAGCATACAATGGGACGAGGTGGATACGCACTTGTGAAAGAGAAAATGGTAAGATTACACATTTGCACATTTGCATTTAATAGCATCATACTTTCGTTTATATTGGTTTAACTTACATGTGTATGTATTTGATGTTTATAAGATCGAAAAAAAAGAAATTGAACCAGATGAAGAACCCGCGCGTGGTACACTGTGGTTGAAAGGAAGGGTAAACAAAGACGGAGAATATCCAGATGATGAGATTAGATCAGTGGGAGATAAACTTGTAAGTTTGACTGCAAATTTTATTATTATGTTCATTTTCGTATAATAACCTATTTCCCATATTGTGTGTGCAGAAAGAAACTGAGGACAAGATCAAAGAAGGAACCTTGAAGGTTGATCATGGCACTGATGCCATGACAGTTGTATTAGGTAAGGAAAAGGGAGGTTATGCAAGAGGAGTGGGAAGTGGAGTTACATACAAGAGGTATTTTGATCTTCCTCGAAGCAGACAAGCATCTGATGAAAGAATTTTGTTACTTCAAAGTCAACTTGATAATGAGAGACGCGAACGTCAAGAAAAAGAACTATTAATCCAGAATTTGTCCAACAAGATGTCACAAACAGAGGGAATGGTTACTAAACTGAAGAATCAGTTGGCTGCACATGGGGGGCAGTCGCAGTCAATGTCAACTCAATTGACACCACCAAATGTAAGACATTTTTTTATGTTGTTAACAATTTCATTTTCTAATTAACACTAACAGCACTAACTTATACACTAAGTAGTACTAACTAACAAGCAGTACTAACTTATACACTAGCAGTATTAACTTCTTCAGCAGCATTAACTTCTCTGAGCAGTCTTAACCATGAGCAGTACTAATATATTCACTAGCAGTACTAACTTTGTACTAGCAGTAGTAAACACTTGGCATATTTTTCTTTGAAGTTCACTAGCAGCATTAAATCAACCAAGCAGCATTAACTTCAAACATGAGCAGCAGTAATCCAAACAACATCAAGAAGACTTTTAATCCCAACACTATAGATAGCAGGCACTAATCCTAAACTGATGAGTCTATGCATTTCTTAATTTATATTGCAGGTGTCTCCAGTGGACATTAATCCTATAAATAGCAGCGCTGATGAATGGGCGGAACAACTGTTTTTGGATGTGAGAATGACGCGAGCATTCAGAAGTCTAAGGGACTTGCAACTTTGGAAAAGGAAATGGAAACAAGGGTAAGTAATAAAACATCCCCCTGTGAAACTGTTAAATCTGTCGGATCTAAGAAAATGACTAGATCAATACGAAAGGATTCTTCACGTCAAGCTTCCCAATAACAAGAAAATGTGTCTCCACTACTAGTACTACAACAAGTATGTATTTCAACATTTTCATATATTCTTTTGTTTAATTAATTTCTGATACATACATGCAACAAATCATTTTTTAGGCAATTAAGTGCAAACTGTGGCACTTAAAGAAATCAACTATTATTTCTTTGGGTACCGTATACAAGACTGATGGAAAACAAATGCTTCATAACAAAGAACTCCCAAAGGATTGCTACAAAGTGTCAATTAATACATCTTTAGTGGATGCAACATGCATATCGGATGTAGGAAATAACGGTTTCAAAACAGTTAAGGATGCAGTAGGTGGTTTTTTTGCATGGCCAAAGGATCTAGTGGTTTTCGATCCAAAGGTACATACCTATTTTTTATCAACCTACATATATATAATTCTTCATATTTAATTCAGTGTTTGATATACGCGGCTTTTGTTTTCTACAGGAAACACCTCCAAGTACCATACAAATGAATGTTGAGAACAAAACTGCACCTAAATTACAAACGAAGCAAAAAAAATGTTTATGTCTCTAATGATGCAATGCAAAGGCAAGCTAAGAAGAAGACTATTCACAAGTCCTTAAATTATTAAGAATTTTATTATGTACGACATTACAATTTTATATTTGGTTCAGTTATATACATTCCAGTTTTATTGTATTTGAATTTGTTTTGATATATATTGATTTCTTAAATGTGACTAAAAGATGCATATGGTCACACTTATTAACACTTTTGGCCACTTTATGCTTAATTGTATGTGACTAAATACCCAAAACAAACATGCTTTGTGTGACTAAATATTACAAAAGGCCACACAAACATAAAATTGATGTGGCCATTAGATGAACAATAGTCACACAAAATACACATTTCTTCACTTTAAAGAGCATATGGTCACACTTATTAACACTTTTGGCCATTTTATGCTTAATTGTATGTGACTAAATACCCAAAACAAACATACTTTGTATGACTAAATATTACAAAATGCCACACAAACATAAAATTGATGTGGTCATTGGATGAATAATAGTCATACAAAATACACATTCTTCACTTTAAAAAGCATATGGTTACACTTATTAACACTTTTAGCCACTTTATGCTTAATTGTATGTGACTAAAGGGTTGTTTGTAGCGCTAAATAGTTCAAAAGCTGAATGATTCAATGACTCTAAGTGAGTGGGTTTCTAAGTGTTTGATAGTCACACTGAATGATTAATATGAATAATTTAAATTACCATTTTAACCTTTATTGTTTTATACGTTTTTTTATTATTCGAGTAGCTATTGAATGAACTAAATAAAATAAAAGTTTTATATAAGGGCGTTGGTTACTCGATCAACACAATACTGAGAAATTAAATTTTATAAAAACCTAAGAATCAACCTTTAAAATTTAGATATTGTAAACTTAAAAAAGAGATATTTGAGATAGAATAAAATAATAAAGATTACTATTCGCTTTAAGGAAAAAAATATATAAAACTACATTGAGTGAACAAACAATAAAAGAGACACAAAAAATAGTGGGACACGTGAAGGAAGAGGGTGTGAGGGTCAAATAGCAATCACTTAATGATTTTGCATGCCTTATCATCATGAGTCGGTCAACGCCTATTTTCTAATTCAGAGGTATTATTAAAATATTCTATCAAACACACCTTATGCTGACCGGATTAGCACTCAGCACTAAATCATGTCATACAGTGGCAATCAAACACACCTTAAATACCCAAAACAAACATGCTTTGTGTTACTAAATATTACAAAAGGCCACACAAACATAAAATTGATGTGGCCATTGGATAAACAATAGTCACACAAAATACACATTTCTTCACTTTAAAGAGCATATGGTCACACTTATTAACACTTTTGGCCACTTTATGCTTAATTGTATGTGACTAAATACCCAAAACAAACATGCTTTGTGTGACTAAATATTACAAAAGGCCACACAAACATAAAATTCATATGGTCATTGGATGATCAATAGTCACACAAAATACACATTTATTCACTTTAAATAGCATATGGTCACACTTATTAACACTTTTGATCACTGTATACTTAATTGTATGTGACTAAATACCCAAAACAAACATGCTTTGTGTGACTAAATATTACAAAAGGCCACACAAACATAAAATATATGTGGCCATTGGATAAACAATAGTCACACAAAATACACTTTTACTTCACTTTAAAGAGCATATGGTCACACTTATTAACACTTTTGGCCACTTTATGCTTAATTGTATGTGACTAAATACCCAAAACAAACATGTTTTGTGTGACTAAATATTACAAAAGGCCACACAAACATAAAATTCATGTGGCCATTGGATGATTAATAGTCACACAAAATACACATTTCTTCACTTTAAACAGCATATGGTCACACTTATTAACACTTTTGGCCACTTTATGCTTAATTGTATGTGACTAGATACCAAAAACAAACATGCTTTGGGTGACTAAATATTACAAAAGGCCACACAAACATAAAATTCATGTGGCCATTGGATGATCAATAGTTACACAAAATACAAATTTCTTCACTTTAAAAAGCATATGGTCACACTTATTAACACTTTTGGCCACTTTATGCTTAATTGTATGTGACTAAATACCTAAAACAAACATGCTTTGTGTGACTAAATATTACAAAAGGCCACACAAACATAAAAATAATGTGGCTATTGGATGATCAATAATCACACAAAATACACATTTCTTCACTTTAAAGTGCATATGGTCACACTTATTAACACTTTTGGTCACTTTATGCTTAATTGTATGTGACTAAATACCCAAAACAAACATGCTTTGTGTGACTAAATATTACAAAAGGCCACACAAACATCAAATTCATGTGGCCATTGGATGAACAATAGTCACACAAAATACACATTTCTTCACTTTAAACACCATATGGTCACACATATTAACACTTTTGACAACTTTATGCTTAATTGTATGTGACTAAATATACAAAAAGACATGCTTTGTTTGGTTGTATAATGTTTACGGTCACTAAATTTGTACCTAATTAGTCACACACAAACGTGTATATGGACACTAACTCGAAAACGTGACCGTAGGTGACCTACGGCCGCACGACCTTTTGTCACACACAAGAGTTTTCGAATGTGTGATTATATGTATATCGTCACACATTTTTGGTGTTACCAAATCCACTTTTTGTACTAGTGGTAGTTACTATTGTTATGATGTTTATTTCCTGTTAGATTATGGTTTCGTTAGATATTCCTTGACTATCGTAGGAACTAACCGATCTCCGCACTTATCACTCAATATACTTAAAAAGCACAGGAACTCTTTCAGAGGGGGTTAATAATCTGTATAGGTTATTAGATTAGTTTTAGGAATAGTTGCGATTAATCACTGCAACCTGGATATCCTACCTCCTATACGATTTGGACTGAGTCGGAATTGCGAGAAGTATATGATAGACTAAATATACCTACTCAAGTCTATCGACCTTAGAAACCACTAATGAAACCATAGTTTAACATTGCACAAGAAAACGTTTTCATAATAGTAGTAATGAAATAACTAGGTTAGCACGTTTTCTCTTCTGATATCTCCAACTCTTTTAATTTTCAGTAATTAATTTTATTGTTATTTATTTCAAATCAATCCAAAAACCATTTTTAAAACGTGACATTTCAAATTAAAACTAATTACAACTTAGCTCTTGGGACCACCTCGGATTTATCATTCTATACTACCCACGATCAGTTTCTCTGCCCGTTAGTGCGTTGTCAGGTAGATCGAGTTTTATAAATTTAAAACTTGATAAATTAATATTTAAAAGAAAATACGCATCAAAACCAAATGAGCTTGTCTCATTTCACTTTATCCCCATCTCCTCTAATATCTGTCCCAACTTGCTTAGTTATGAATTTGACCATATTCCCTTGGTTTGTGACCCATAAAGCTCTATCTGGCTCATCCACCAGGGTATGGATAGGAATGTTGAGAAGAAAACTGTGTGTATTCATCCACTCATTATGCCATTTCCACCTGTTACCATCAACAATGTCACACAGCTTACTTTGATCATTGAAACCAGCCAAACAAATTTCTATTTTTCTTAAATTCCTTGCTAAAGATTGATTCTCACTCCATTTATCATACCAGGCTGATATTGTCTTTCCATTACCAACCTTGTATCTGATATGGTTTTCCACTAACTTCCTCAGGTTCAAGATAGTCTTCCAACACTAGCTGTCACTTTCATAACTTTGAGTGTCCCAAATGCTTCTTCCTTTTAGTTTAACAGTGTTGATCCACTTGACCCATAGGGATTCTTTGTTAGCTGCTATATTCCAAAGGTGTTTAATAAGCAAAGTCTTATTCCACAGATTCAGAGGCTTTAGACCAAGGCATCCCTGATATTTGGGCTTGCATACATCCTTCCAGGCTACACTAGCTTTGCCTCTAGTAAGATCTCCATTACACCAAAGGAAGCCCTTAAAGAGTGTTTCAATCTCTTTGATTACAGTAGTAGGGATTAGGAAAACTGACCCCCAATAAACTTGCATTTGAAGAGAGGACTGATGCAATCAACTGATTTATCCCTGCATATGATAGGCTTTTATTCTTCCAATCACAAAGCTTTTGTCTAACTTTATCAACTAAGCTTTTGCAGTCTTTAACTCTTATTTTCTTATCCATCAGAGGGACATTAAGGTATCTAACAAGAAGTCTTCCAATCTTAAAAGGAAGAATGTTAAGAAACACTTCCTTTTCCTCTTCACTAAGACTGCCACAGAACATAGTGCTTTTGTTCATGTTAGGATGAAGCCCAGAAACCTTACTAAATTTCTCAAGGCCTCTTTTAATGGTACTGATTGATATAGAGTCCCCATGGCATAGCATAAGTAAGTCATCTGCAAAACACAAATGGTTGATGTTTTACGCTTTTTGTACACCTCTAATGGTATTGAATATCTCTCCTTGGCAATTCATCTTTAAAGATGAGTATTGTGTAGAACTTCTCATGTAGAAGGGTGTAAGAGGAGTTGAGGAGAGATTGAGGTCTCGACTTGTCTCAATCCTCTGCCACCCTTAAAATAGTCCATGCGCTCTCACCATTAAACACATACGTAAATTGGGAGTTGAAATGATCCACCATGATCACATTTAATCGTGGACTCAGGGAATCCATAGTTATGCAGAATTTCCTCAAGGAAACTCCAGCTCACTGTATCATATGCCTTCTGTATATCAATCTTCAAAGAGCATCATTTAGGGCCATTCTTGCTATTGTATCCTCTAAGGAGTTCTTGTGTAAGGAGGATATTATCAGTTATTGCTCTTCCTGGTAAGAAAGCACTTTGGTTTTGGTCAACTATTTTGTTAAGCACAGGTTTGATTCTATTTGTTAGGATTTTGCTGATGCATTTATACACCACATTACAACAAGCAATGGGTTTAAAATCAGTCACCTTTAGGGGGTTGGAATCTTAGGGACAAGAGTTATTAGGGTAGCATTAACTTCTCCCAAAAGCTTACCAGACCTGAAAAATCCCTTTATAGCATTGCAGAAGTCTTCTTTAATTATCTCCCAAGCTTTTTTGAAGTGTAACCATTTGGGCCTGGAGCTTTATTATCTTCTATATCAAATAATGCCTTCTTAATTTCTGCTTCAGTAACTTCTTTTGACATACATTCAGCCTCACCAGCATCAATTTTATTGAAAAGACTAGCCTCATCTCTATCCATTTTTACACCATCAGATGTAGCTCCATGGAATTTCTCAAAATGATTTACAAACTGAACACCCACTTGGTCTTTCCAAGCCTCTCACCATTAACACAAACAGTAAATTTGGGAGTTGAAATGCACACCATGATCCATTTAATCATAGACTCAGGGAATCCATAGTTATGCAGAATTTCCTCAAGGAAACTCCAGCTCACTATATCATATGCCTTCTGTATATCAATCTTCAAATAGCATCTTTTAGGGCCATTCTTGCTATTGTATCCTCTGAGGAGTTCTTGTGTAAGGAGGATATTGTCAGTTAGATAGCTTTCCTTTAAGATCTTCCACTCTGTTGAAAAGATTCCCATTCTTCCAATTTAGCTTGTTAAGCTAGGACTTGAGACCTTTTTTAAGCTTGTTCACTAATTTAAACATATCATGCCCATCACAGCTCTTTGTCCATCCAGCTTTAACAATATCACCAAATTCCTCCTTCTCAATAATATAGTTAGCAAGCCTGAAAGCTGTTTGCGACATGTTTGTTTTTTGTTTTAACCAAAAGTATACACACTTCAACATTACAAGAATTATTTTTTGCTCGTAAAGAGCTTGATAAAAATAAACAATAATTAACATAGATTATCATGTTGACACAATATGCAGGCAATATAAACCTTGTCACTAGTGCATAAAGGTATATAGAGAATCAAAATAACCTTAAAAATTATGTATTTTTCTAAGGAAAAACTGATTAACAAATACCAGTGGATCCATTAACCAAAGAAGATATTCCAACATGTTTATTATTAGTAATGTCATACTTTTTAACAAATCCTTATACTCATCTTCCAAACAAAATTGAGAAGATAAGTTAACAAGAATAGTTACAAGAGTGTAACATTTAGTTTATTCTTAAGAATTACATTAATCATAAAACAAGAAAGCAAATGTTTCTTGTTCTTAGTTGGACTTCAAGAGATGCTCACTTGCAATATTTGTTAGAGCAATGAATGGCTCCATGGTGATAAGAGAAGCGTTAGCAGCAAATTCTTCCTTAATGTCGTATTCCACCTTATACTTCAGAAGACACGATTGACCGTTTGGATTATCTTTGATCTCTAACTTATATTTATAAAAGTTGAACCCGATCGAGATCAAGAAATCCGCCTTCCACAACTTCGGATTCTTTGACCATATTCTGGTTATCGACCTTAGTAGACTTCTCCTTGTGATGAAATATGCCAGCATCTACACATATAACATTATATTACCAATCGTTCTCATAACATATATTCCTTGTAAAAATAGTAAGATGTTATAAAAAAAGTGAAGGCTGAAAATAAATAACCTACCTTAACATTGTTTATATAAATTGCCTATCCTTTATCCATAGTGTCGATATGAGTAAAATTATATGAGTGGTAATACTTTTTAAATGACGAGACATACCAGTCTTAGAGGTGACCTTAATAGTGTTACCGGTGCCACCATCACCTTCAACAACTTCAACTGCTTCGAATACTTTTCCAGCTAGCAGTTTTACGAGCTCGAGGGTGCCATAGATTGACCAAGCTTTGCTTGCAGGCACTTTCAATTCGATATCTTCAGACAGTGTCCCATACATTTTTATTGTTGTTTGATGAATATGCATATGAAAGCATATGAAACCTGAATTTATACTAGTGAATGTTTAAGTGAAGTAAATGTAGTCTGCATTTTTGACAACTAGTCCGTAGCATTGGGTTATTCACCTAATGTGTATTATCTAACATGACGGCTATAATAGCAATGTTTGTCAAAAGGTGTGGGTTATTGAAGGATCCCAGTCTATTATTAACTAGTTATTAATCAAAATCAATAATATCCTTCAAAAAAGAAAATAAGAGTCTACCATAGTTATGAAATATTTAAAAACATGTGTTTTTTTAGCTGTGATATATTTGTCTAAAGAGGAAGGTGAATATGAGGTTATTAGGCATTTAAGCTTAAATTCTACAAAAAGAAAAAGTCGCAAATTCTACAAAAAATGTGTCACAACATCTTTTATGTCAATGATTTAGATATTGTACGTTGTGTTGGTTTGTTATGGGTTGTTTTTTAGGGTGGAGACGAGCCACGTCCAGTTTGAGCCTGCCAGGCTCGAGCGATCGAGCTCAGCTAGTGACAAATTTTCCAAGTTCCGACTCGACTCATTTTTATAACGAGCCTTGAAGAAATAAAGTTTGAGTCAAGCTTGGCTTGTTAGGCACACTAGGCTTGGACAATTATTTTTAGCTCTTTAATTAATTGTATATAGTTAAACGTATATGTTTTAATTGTATGTTTTATATATACGTATATACATTTGTAAAGCCCGTTTAGGCTTGTGAGTATAATCAATCTTTAGGGATGAAGCGCTTGAGCTTGTTTTTTCAATGATCACTAAACTACGCTCCAACTCGAGCTCGAGGACACTGTCAAGATTTCCAGAAAAGACTAATGCATGCATTAACATCATTTTGCTGGAAAGTCAAATCTGGATACAAAATTATGGTTAATATTCTAAAGACGAGCGAACTCTCTCCTACTCGTTGTGTATGGCAGCAGTTTGTCAACCAGGTAACATATTTGTCAATCCTTTAGGTTTAGCATCACTAGTCTGGTTCTGCAAAAAAAAAAGAAAAGAAGATATAACCGAGGTCTGGCTCACCAAGTTTGGATAGGCGCAGTAAAACTACATACAGATATAATACAGATTTAATCATACTTAAACAAGAACTTTATAATTTTGAGCTTTATGTACATGGCATTAGTTAATTAGTTGTTAGCTTTCACGGTTTAAAGGTTCTAACCATACAGTTAACTTGCAATTTTTATTTCTAAAAGAAGTTCAAAGATCAAACTTGCTATGGATCGGGTTCATATCATACATTTTAACACCGTCAGTTAAAAGAGCCACCACAAGTGAAAGATGGATGGTCATCCCTAAGCAAGAAGAAAACCATTTTCGTCCAAGTAAGAAACTACTTGCCCAGCCATATCACATGGTGTGGGACAAATTCCGTTATTTTGTTCAATCTTGATCTGCAAAACAAATATATAGGTGTGGTTCATTTTTAGGTGACGTAACAAAAATATGCAAAAAAATGAGTCTCAAGTGACTTGATGAAATAATGATGTACCTCACACCTCAGAGGTGGTTCATAAGGATCATCGATTCCAGTAAAGCCTGCAGTGCCTTGAGATTTGAATGAGTTTGCAATTATAAATTAACAATCTCTTGATACTTAGATGAAATGTTCAAAGTGAGATACTGAGATGGTTCATTTTGCATTCACGGTTCTCTAATATTTGTTCAAGATGTCTCGTTCTCACAGATCTCTTTTTACATTTTTATTTTCACAAGAAATGTAGACAGTTCGAAATTAATGCCATATATAATGGTTCAGCAGAGAGTCCTTTGTAAGGGTCATGAGTCAATACAAAATCCATCTTGAAGCTAGGCCACAAAAAATAGTGAATATTAACAAGTCAATTTCGGCATAACATTAATGATTTCCATCAAGGGGCTCTTAAAAATGGAATTGGCTAGGAAATTCCATCTTTCTGGTTCTTAAGAAGAAACAGTTCGAGAAGGTTCAATTGTCCGAAATGAATTTCTAGACTGACGTATTTATCGACATCAAGTTTGTAAAAAGAACTTTTTAGCAATTATCTATGATAAAAAATGAAATTATAGAAATAATTTTGTTCTTTTAGACTTTTTTCCTTACGAGATGCCGCGCATTCCTTGTACAACATTCCTAGACATAGTATATAGAAAGACTATTTGACTTGACCCCTTCTTTTTTTTAATGGGGCGATGCTATTATGTTGCTATTGTCAGATTGAAATGTCAAAAATGCATTTGATTCTAATACATTTCACTTTGGCTAGATCCTAAACATCCTTGGTTGTTTTTTTTTCTCAAACGGGTTCAATTCAAACATTTAGCTAAAAGGAGAAAAACTCAACCCGTTGAAACTTGAAAATCATCCAAAAGTCCATGGTCAATTTTTAACACATTAGTTGTTCATGATTATTAGAAAAAAAAAAATACTTAATAGTGTTTGCAGGTCACTGGGTCCAGCCCTTTTCAAACCATACTAAAATGACTCGTATTCA
Organism: Tanacetum coccineum; assembly: GCA_026074375.1. Taxonomy (NCBI): domain Eukaryota; kingdom Viridiplantae; phylum Streptophyta; class Magnoliopsida; order Asterales; family Asteraceae; genus Tanacetum; species Tanacetum coccineum. The sequence goes on along the minus strand of BQNB010052682.1, from coordinate 12,310 downwards.
CCCGTCACCCAACCCGCCCATCTTGTCACCTCTAAAGTATCTCATTAACATCATCCAACTATGACTTCACTAATTTATACAATCTTCCTTCATTTTTGAGTCTCGTCCTCATCTCTTCCTAAGCCAAGTGAATAAGCCCCACAATCATTACATTTTCAATTTGACACACCAAATGAAATCTTATAAGACCAACTGCATAGAAGCTCTACGTGTTTGCCTATTATGTTATAGGAGGAACTGGTTTAGGTTACAAAAAAGATAGGAGATACAAGTGAAAATCGTACCTCTAATCTTTCCTGCTCGCGCAAGCTTGTAAAGGCCTTTAGGATCTCTTCCTTCACACACTTCGAGAGGCATGTTCATGAAAACCTGTGAGAATTCATATAAAATTCAATTTCTTTCCCTAAAAAAACACACACGCACACAGATTCAAAAAGAAAAACACACAGAAAAGAAGCATTGCCTCAATAAAATTGTCATCTGTCAGCATTGCACGGCATGCATCACGATCCTTTCTATAAGGAGATATCAGACTGGCTATACAAATTAAGCCAGCATCCGCAAAAAGCTTTGCTACTTCTCCTAATATGATTATAAATCAAGTACTAGTCAGATCAACCATTATTATGATTATCCCATTTTTTAATATGCCTTACAATATTATTAAATTGATTAACTGAAAAACGAGCTGAAAGATGCTACTACAAGAATCCTAATAATAGACAATCTTCAAACTGGGATGGCATCGGCTCATTTTGAAAGAACATACTTACCAACACGGCGAATATTTTCAGTTCTATCTTCGGGTGAGAACCCAAGATTCTTATTTAATCCATGCCTGACATTGTCACCATCAAGAACGTATGACAGTTTTCCCCTGGAGTGCAATTCTCTATTCAATGAACATGCAAGTGTACTTTTGCCTAAAAAAATCAATTACAGAACTGTCAATAGATGATATAGTGTAGCCTTAAAAATGCACAACATCATTGCACATAGACAAACACAGTAGGTAACAAGTGTGTTTCATGTCGTAAAGGGGGTGTTTGGATTGGCATTTTGAAACTGGCTATATATGTTTGGACATATACTATTTGCATCTGATCATCTCATTATAAAAGGTCGACAAATTAGTTTCAACTGTTGCATCAAAAGTACCTAATAAACTTTTTAACCAGAATGTCATTTTCTCGTCATTGCATGTATCATTTCTTTTACATAATCAAAATCTGACAAACATTTGAAGTCTTCAAACAGAAAAAACATGTCAAAATACTCTCTTTTTGAGCCAGACATATCACCGCTGACTTACTATCTATTTGTGAATTTGATTTTTCAAATCGTATAATCACATTCTAAAAAAATACAGAGTCCAAACACGCCCTTAAAATGATGAAAAGTTGACTGCATTCAGTAAGAAAAGTTGACTGCATTCAGTAAGAAGCTTAAATGCTTAAACGCAAACCTGACCCACTGAGACCTGTGATCCATACAACACATCCCTGTTGGTCAATCAGCTTTTGCCTTTCTGTCTTCACAACTGGACATTCGTGACAGTAAACGTTTGTTGGATTGCCCATTGCAGACATCACTATTCAGAAGAAAATAGTTTTACTTCTCTACTTAATAGCTGACCTAGTAAAACTACCACCTAAATCAATAGTCGTAAGACATGCAAAATAAAGGTTTCATTGAAAACCATTATCAAATCTTAAAGAACATCTTATCTGCATTACTGCATATATCAAGATGCTATACTATTTTGTTCGAAGTCACATTTAGTCTAACGCAGCTAATGGGAATGGGTTAACTGTACTACACTCAACACTTAACCTCCACTTCTTTAGTTTATAAGTAACTTCACCATGACACATATGGGAATGGGTTAACTGTAACCACTACCGGATGGTATAGTCGTAAGGCACCTAACCTCCTCACAAGAGGTCTAGTGTTCAAACCTCACTCGGTACCACATTCGGGGGCCGGGTCGCCAGAGAAATGATTGGAAATGGTCATGGGACACCTAGGTTAGGTTTGTGAACGTAACATTTATCTTCTTTTATTAGCATTCGGTTAGTTGTCACAATTTCTTTCTATATGCATCGAACCATAATTTTTTTGCTATTCTCTATGTACTAAACTTGCATTTTTTGTATTTTTTGTGTATTTTATGACCATTTTTGCCCTTCATTCTATTAACCTCGAGAGGGGCAAAATGGTCATAAAATAGAGAAAAAAAACCAAAAATGCAAGTTGAGTACATAGAGAATAGCAAAAAAATTTGTTCGATACGTATAGAAGAAAATCGTGACAGGTATGATACATAGGTACCTATGATACATTTACAGGTCATTAGCTTTTTTTTTTAATTGTTAAGCTAATCGCTAAACGCTCCAATAAGCTAGACGTTCAACAGAGCCATTTTTTCTTTTATTTTCTTAAAACTACAATTTTTTTCACACCCTATAACACCTATCTCGCATCTGTTTCACGAGTGTCTCTTGCGAGACTTAGAACCCATAACGTCTAATTATACAAACCTAATGCAACCATTAATAATTTCACTAGTAAACAAAATTTATGAATCTTTCATGCATCTATAACCTTCCATTAATTCTAAAAACTATAGGTTTTCGCAACAAAATCATTAATGTAAACAACACAAAAGTAAATATTTCTCATGAAAAAAATACAAGACATTTAAATGGTTAAATAAGTAACGTTACCTTTTTATTAAGGGAGATCAAGTGAATAGAAATATGACTAGCTGATCGATGATGAAAATGAGTTTGGGTTATAATGAATTTGGTGAATGAATATGGACGTAATTGTAGTTATTATTATGAATTGGTTGTGAGTGCGGTGTGGATTGGAATTATATTAGTGTTTAGTCGTAATAGTGGAAAATTTATAAATTTTGATTGATGCATGTAGTGTTGCATGTTCACATTGGTATCATCTTTGTTATTTGCTTATTACGCGTGTGCGTTTTTTGGTTTGCTCATTAATGCGATGCTCAATTTTCGTATTGTCCGCCCCTCTCTATAAGTGTTTAGATTTATTTGACATGTTGGATTCAACGATCAATAATAATCAAAGATGAAGGAACAAGAATCAATAAATTTTGTGGAAGTTATTTTAACAATCTCACAATATTTACATCACACATATATCTTATATGTCCTAAGCAAGAAGAGTTTCTCACACAACATGAGGTCTTAGAAAGACACAAACCTTTTTGCAAGCTTTTACTCAATTGCAAAACATAATTTGAAGGTACAAAATCTTAATCTTTTGATTTCATATTTATAATAAAAAAACAACTTACCTACGATAATAGTTTCCTAATACTAAAATATCAAAGACACTAAGGCGTGTATAACATGCTCAAACTCTAAGATACCAAAAATTCCAAACAAGCGGAATTTTGATCACACTCATAACAATCTCCGCCGTCATTTAAACTTCTAAGATCATCTCCAACCATTGTCTTCAAATGAGCATTTGTTTCATCTTATATAAAAACAACGTCGTTTCATGCGTCATGGACTCCCGCGATTTTGATGGGCTATTTGTGTGACCCGGTGTTAGGATCATTAAAAGTGTTGATTATGTGATTTTGTATTATTTAAGTCATTAGTGTTTCTTTTGATAATGTCAAAGTAGTTTGTAATAAGGTATATTATGTTAAAAGAATGAAATAGCATAATTACCTAGAGACTAGATGTGACAAGTTAAGAAAATAAGGAAGGGAAGCCTCCTTCCCTCACCTATAAATACCCCTCTAATCTTCATTAGAGGGTGATGCATTTTGTAACAAACTCTTCCATTTTCCCTCCATTTTATATCATTTGAATTTCAAATATTTGTCCTTCTCTACTATTCTCTCTATGCATTCATGTTCGATATGATTGATTCAAGATTCATTTGACCTATCAAGTGGTATCAATCGTTTTGTGAGAATTTTTCACGACCGAGAAGTGTAATATGAGGTTCGAAGAATTTGGTTGAAGATTTTGAGCTTTCGAGATTAGTTTTGGCAGCAAATTCGAGTTATTGGACGTTATCGAGTGTTGTTTTGCAAATTTAGCAGTTCTCGGAAGTAGTTTTCTTGTTCTCGAAAGTAGTTGTTCATTCTCAGAAGTGTTTTCCTGTAATTTTAGCAGATTCAGTAGTGTTAATAGTATAGTTTCGGAAGAAATATCTTGTAATAGAAATATACGATCTTTCGGTTCTATCGAAAATCGTATATTAAGATCTTACTATCAAACTCGGTTTTATTGAGTTTATAGATTTCACAATTTCGGTTCTATCGAAATTTGTGAAATAAGGTTTTACTACATTGAAACTCGGAAATAAGCTTTCAAAAGTATTAACATATATTCATTTCACGGTTTTATCGTGATTTGAAGTGTTGAAAAACAAATTTTCTCAAAATTTACAAATTCGGAAATCAAATTTAGTTTTATTGAATTTGATTTCAGTAGACTTTTGGATTATCTAGTGATCATAAATTTCGGTTTCATCGAATTTGTGGTTATTAATATTCCATAATTGTTGAAATTTTCAAAATTTGATTCACCGAGTTTGTAGTAAGAAGATTTCCGAGTTTGATTAGTTTGAAGATTTCCGAGTTTGCTTAGTTTGAAGATTACCGAGTTTGTTACTACGTATTGTCCGAGTTAGTGTACTATTCGAGAAGTGTATTTGTTTTCAGCCTACTTTTTATCCGTGAACAGTGTTGTCCGAGTTTGACTACTGTTACCGAATTTGATACTATTCTCACAAAT
>BQNB010052681.1:0-37656 GCA_026074375.1 Tanacetum coccineum | reverse complement strand
AAGTTATCTTTTAGACACTTAATTGTGCTTTTTATTCTATGATCCTAAAAAGTTACCAATGAGGTAATGAAAACAATACATTAAGTCACACAAATAAATTGTAGTTAAGTAGTTAATTATCAATGAAAAATCATGAAAATGGGAAGTCGGGTGTTTTATAACTTGTGATCTCTTATCTCTCTCAAACAAAACTCTTTGCTACTTTTCAAAGGTTTAGTTTGGGGAATTTTCGAGGTATTTGGTTATAAGGCATGTGATATTGCGTGAGGACACACAATCGTTTAGTTTGGGGAATTTTGATAAGTGTAGAATACACATATCTATTTATGCTTAAAAAGGCCCAAATAAACCCAAAACGGATCAAAAATGGCAAAAATGTGCTTGTATCTGAGTTTTATGTGTGCAGGTATGGATATGTCAAATATTGCAAGAAATCAGTCAAAAACGGACACGAGAACGGATGAGTGATCAAGAAGCTAAAGAAATCAAAGCCGAAGCCAGAGAGATCATGCCTCAGCCTTCTACAGTCAACTGCAGCTAAACCACAGTCAACCAAAGCCCAGCTCCATTGTTTTAATAACTCAAGGGCTGTTTTTGCAATTGGTGAAAGTTGTTTTTAATCCTGAAAAGGTGCTTGCCAAACACAAGGGCCAATTGTGTAAATTCCTCATAGTTATAAAAAGTCGCGGGTCATGACCGGGTCAAATAAACCCGTGGATCCCCTTTCAGCCAATCATAAGCCAACCCCCAACCCGTTTACCCACAATTAACCCATGCCCTAACCCGACCTACCCGGTTAAACTTATAACTCATTTACAGTTACTATTCACCTTATTTCCCCCAAATGAGATTAAACTCACTCACACACACACGAACACACCAAGAACACCATGAACCCTAGTTCGTTAACCCCTCATCCCCACACTAATTAACCATAGGGTTAATAACCCTCTCACAAACCTTAACCATCCTGTCACTATCAATCATCCCTCAACCCAATCCACCCTGGCAGAATCTAAGGAAATGATTGGGTGATGTGACGTGTGTGAGTGTTTACACTCACATAACTAAAACACATATGTCCACGTCAATGATCCGGGTTATACACAACTTTAATCCAACGGCTTACGTTTGAGATCAAGGAGAAAGAAAGGATGAAGGGTCAAGATAAAGATGATTAGAAGGATCGAGAAGATGGCAAGAGCTCAAGCTTCGGGTATAAATACCCCCCCTCATTCCAGCAGTTAAGATGAAAGCCAAAGAAGGATCGAGAAGGAGAAGAAGTATGGGGCGCAAGGTTCTCGGGCTATAAATACCCCTCATTCCAGCACACGAGTAGATAATTTTTTTTGTGGTGATTTTTTAGTTTAATTTTTGTTAATAGTTTAATTTATTCGATTTAGTTTTTTTTTTTTTTTAGTAGTTTTCTAATGTAATTGCAATTTCATGTTATTTCTTTTCATATTGTAAGGAACCTATTTCAGTTTTAATAAAATAAGTATTTCATCTTAATTGACACCTTCATTTTAATTCTGTTAAAAGTTTTGTGTTTGTATTTGTTGTTCTTTTAATCAAGGTTTGATACCATCCTCCATCACCATGGTATTGGTTTGGCTGCTTTTATGGTATAAGAGGGTTAGAGCTGTTTGGGTAGCATTAGGACTAGATTAGGTTTGTGTTTTACGTTTGAATCTGAGCTTGTGTGGACTAAGCCACAAGCTCATAATAAGCTGTTAAGCTTCCTTGTTCTGCTGGGAAGAACCAAGGCTAATCTAATGTTAAAAACCAAAATATCAAATAAAAATCAAGATTAAATTTTCACTCCCCGGCAACGGCGCCAAAAACTTGATGTGTCGTTGTGTGGTTGTAATTTATGTTTCAAGTTTTAAATTTATATTTTGCCGACTTTACCAAAAATAATACTTTAACGGGCAGTGTACCCGGTCGATGGGAGTTTCGTGGTAAGTAGGGTGTCGATCACTAAGAGCGAGAAACAATCTTTCAATTTATTAATATTTTAGTTATCTAAACTAAGTTAATTCTATTCTATGTTAAACCTATGCTAAGCCTATGTTAATCATAAATCTAACAGATAAGGGGGTTTTCAGCCTGAAAGACTGGCACGGGTTTTGTGGTGACTAAAATTAACTTAATACACTAAAACACACGTAAGCAAATTAATAGAAGATAAAAGAGTGTTTTAGCCGAATATAAGAAAACTGTATTAACCATTATTAATCCAATTAGAACGTTGGTTTGTTTATTTAGTGCAATGATTACTTATCTCGATGCGGCATATCATTCTTAAGACTTAGGCGGTACTTCTTCCTAAGACCTAGATACGAAGAATCCTATCACAATTAAATGTATCCGCATAAAGCATCCTTATTTTCTAATTATAATCTATCTTAGGAATTAAAGCAATGGTGATCTTGTTAAACCCTTGCTCATATAGACTTTACCCACTTACTGCTTAAAGGCAATTTATACACTAGTAGTCCACTAACCAAGTCTTTACCAATTAATTGAGAATGTACTCATTGATCCCAAGGGTCACCTGCCAGTCCAACTAAGCTCATAATCTAAGGGCAAAGATAGGTTATTATTTGTGATCCTATTAGTCTAGATGTATAAATCACTATATGGAGAGCCATCCCGAAATCTTGATTACTTGGTTCGTATCACTAGATCTAGTTGAATGATAGGTTGCATACAAAAGCACGTAAACAAATATAAACTAATAAACATAAACAAGCAATCAACGATAAATTAAGAAATCGAGATAAACAAACCAAACATTCAGATCTTCATAATAATGGCTAATACCCGAAGGTATTAGCCTTCAAACGTCATAATCAATACAAGAGTAATAATTTAGCCAAGGTAAACTAATCGAGTTAAAGAATGATACCAAAAACTAAACGATTACAAGAGTATAGGAGATTACAAGTTGTTTCTGATGGGATTAATTATACTGCAAGACCTCTTCTGCTCTTCTTCTCTTCTGAAAATCAACTTTTATGGTTTAGGTATCAAAAATTTGATTTAGCACACTGAAAACCTGTTTTTAGGTTTTTCTATTTATAAAGTCTGGAATTTGTTTGATACGGCATTTTGACTAAGGTCAATATGGCGTATGGTCTTTTGTAAATTGCAGGAATAGATATGCTGTATCTTCCTTGATGGATACGGTGTATTGGATGTCAGAACAGTAATCTTCAAATGTCTTCGTTTAATCTCCAAAATGCGTGCCTTTTTGCTAATCTTCACCAAGTACTCTATAATTCCTGCAATTCTTAAATACAAACAATTAAGTAACAATTCTTTGCAATAATTAAACTAAACGGGTTATTTACATGGTATAAATGATGCTATAAAAGTAACGTTATTTGATGGCATCAGTCGACGATATAATTTTTGCCTCTACTGATCCTGCTATGTGTGATGAATTTGCTAAAATAATGACTTCTAAATTTAAGATGTCGATGATGGGGCAAATGACTTTCTTTTTAGGATTAAAAATTTCTAAAAGTCCTAGAGGCATCTTTATTAACTAGTCTAATTATGCTCTTGTAATAATAAAGAGATATGGTATGCTATCTAGTGATCCCGTTGACACCCTTATGGTAGACAAAAGTAAACTGGATAAAGATCTACAGAGGAAACTAGTCAATCCCACACATTACCATGGTATGATTAGTTCTTTAATGTATCTTATATCCAGCAGACCATACCTTGTATTTGCAGTGTGCATGTGTGCCCAGTATCAGGCAAAGCCTACCGAAAAACACCTACATGCAGTTAAACGGATCTTTCGATACCTGAAAGGAACCATTGATATGGGTCTTTGGTATTCGAAATATTCTTGCATTACTCTAACAGCATATGCAGATGCAGACCACGCAGGGTGTCAAGATACTAGACAAAGCACATCTGGAAGTGCACAATTCTTAGGAGATAAACTTGTTAGTTGGTCATCCAAAAAGCAAAAGAGCACTGCTATCTTTAGTACAAAGGCGAAAGATATTGCTTTATCTGGGTGTTGTGCTCAAATATTATGGATGAGATCACAACTAACAGACTATAGGCTTAAATTCAACAAGCTTTGATCATTTAAATCATAAAAGCTATGTTTCCAGTGATCTTAGCTAGATCTTCAAGTGCTAAGAGAAGAATACTTTCTAACCATCAATAAAGAAATTATTATAGATTAGGCGTGTGTCCTTTGCAACCTTTTGCAAATGTATTAAATTTTGTAAATCATTGTGTATATTGGAGGGTGTGTAATCAATAATTTGTGGTAATGAAAGGGTAGATATGTGTGATCATCGTAAGTATAGTTAGATCGGTGTGATCTTAGTAAGTAGTGTTAGATTGGTGTGATCAAGGTAGTATCTAGTTGATGTGAAGTTGTGAAGTGAAGCATAGAATAGTTGTGAAGTGTAGAGAAGTTGTGAAGTGAAGAAAAAGTTGTGTGGTGAAGTGAAGTTGTGAATTGTTATGAAGTATGTGGTTAGTTGTGATAGATTGGTTCTAGCTAGGATTAGAACTCGACATTTGCTTAGTAACAAGAAATAATCGTGTAAGCTTAGTTTGTGTACTGTTTTCTCCGCCTAAAGGGAGCTTGTTGACATAGTGAATAAAACTCTTGAGTTTGGTGCTCGGAGAGTGGAGTAGGCGAAGAGTGCTACGTTAATCGAACCACTATAAATCCTTGTGTTGTGGTTTGATCTTTCTATCTCTTATCTCTTGTCTTGTATATTTATTTCATATCTTGTCATTACTTATTTGTTTAGTTAAATTGTTCATATTATGCACATTGTGAATTCACATAAAGTCGAATCTAAAGTTTTATAAACAAACTATTCACTAAATTAAAAAGCTGTAAAACTATGCAACCCATCTTCTAGTTTCCACAATTGTAGATCAGGAGCTAGGTCAAGACAAGATTTTTAAAATATAACTTAATTAAACTTGAATCGATCTATGGAATCGTAAAAATATTTAGAAGGGCAATCCATGAAAAGACCACCACTCTTTGAAAGTGAGGATTTATTTATTGAAAAAATAGATTCAAAACTTTATGTAAATCAAAAATCTTAAGATATTGGCATGTTATTACCTATGACGATTTTCCTCCTATTCAAAATAATTCCAAAACAAAAAAGGATGAAATTGTACCATTTGATAAACAAAATTATGATCTTAAAAAGAAACTTGCTAAAAATAATGAAGCTAAAATGGTAATTTATAACACTTTGCCACATAAAGAATACAAAAGAAAGAATTTTTATGTGCAAAACCGCAAAAGAAATTTTGGATACTTTATTAATCACTCACAAAGGTAATAGTCAACTCAAAGATAATAAAATAGATCTTCTTGTTCAACAATATGAACAATTTACAATTTCGGAAGACGAATCGATAGATAATGGATTTGATAGATTTAACACTATTATTACTAGTCTAAAAGCACTTGATAAAGGTTTTTCTAGCAAGAATTATGTTAGGAAATTTCTTAGGGCACTTCATCCTAAATGGCGTGCAAAGGTTACGACTATTGAAGAGTCAAAGGATTTGACATCACTATCACTTGACAAACTTATTGGAAACCTGAAAGTTTATGAAGTAATAATAAAGAAAGATTCTGAAATGGTCAAAGGCAAACGAGAACAAAGTAGATCTCTTGCCTTGAAGGCTAAGAAGGAATCTAGTGATGAAGATAGTTCGACCTCCGATAGTAAAGACGAAGAATACGCCATAGCCGTGAGAGACTTCAAAAAATTCTTCAAAAGACGAGGAAGATTTGTAAGACAATCACGTGAAGAAAGAAAGTCATCCCAAAGAAATAAAGATGACAAGAATGGCAAAAGCGAAAGAAAATGCTTTAAAAGTAGAGATCCAAATCATCTCATTGAGGAATGCCCACAACTATCGAGAAACTATAATCAAAGAGCCTTCGTTGAAGGAGCATGGAATGATAGCAATGAAGAGAAAGTAGAAAAGACTAAAGACAAAAATTGTGTGATGGCTAAAGCATCCAATGAGGTACTTTCCAAAACCAAATTTTTTAGTGATGACTTATCGTCGTTAGATGAAAAAGACTTAGATAGTGAGTATAATTGATTATGCAAAGTAGGTCTAAAGGTCATGGCTAAAAACAAATCACTAAAACTAACTAAAAATCGGCTAGAAAATGAAGTACTCGAATTGAAAAATAAATTATCTAAATTAGAAAAAGGTAAAGAAACAAATGAAGAATGTAAAATATGTCAAGATCTTAAATATGAAAATGAAAAACTTAAAGAGGAAATTTCTAAGCTTAATCAATTTAATAATAGTACCCAATCACTTAAGAAAATGTTGAGTTTTCAAAAAACCATCCAGAGACAAATCGGGTCTAGGATTTAATTCGACCGAAGCGTCAACAAGTGAGACTAAACAAGTAAATTTTGTAAAATCACTAGAGCTTGAACATAAAGAAAAATTAGTAGAATCAAATTCAAGCCCAAAACCTAAATACATACTTATAAACAACACCAAAATTCTCATTGCAAGCGACGATGAAGTTAAAAGTTTTTATAAACTTTCCTTAAAATCCGGAGTCGGATTTACCAAACCCGAAATGAGATCAAAAAATCCTCCTCAAAAAAGAACTAATAATTCTCACTCTCGGTCTAAAACACCACAACCTAGGAGAAATCAAGATAGACAAAATCACTCAAATACATTTCCCACAATGTGGAATTATTCACAACAACCAAACCTTGTTCCATGGGGAATGTGTCCACCATATCTACATCCAAATCAAATGTAAAATATGCAAAGGATGTTTGACAATAACAATTTTAGGCCCATGAGATATTAGGGACCAAATGGTTAAATTGTTATATCATTTAGGTAGATATGTTTGTGAACATATATTTGGGAACCCAACGAGTAGATTGAAGATCATACATTCTCAAATTTTATGACGGGGTAACCAAAAGAAATTGCCTTCAATCAAAGCATTTTCACTAGAAGTTATTGAAGAAAATACATCATAAGCAAATGTATGTTTTCTTTCCTAATTATTTAGAATATAGATTATGTGCTAATTGTTAAATAATTATGTGTCAACATAATACAAGTAATATTTGCTAAACAAAAGAGTTATAGTTAATAGAATATGAATTAAGCTTGAGAAAATATTGTAGTAACTAGAAATGTCATTTGATTGGTTATCTAGAATTAATTAAAAAGTAAGAAATAGTTCATGATGAGCTTTGCTCTCACGTAGTTGAATTAGGATTCAATACATATCTCTATAAAATGGAAATCTTCTATCTTCATAAGTAGTGAACTCGCGTAGAAGAAGGAAGGTAAGTTGGTAGATAATAATTAACATGGAAGTAGGATTAGTTTTCTGCTATATACAAGCGCCGAAAAGGCATGACATCAAAGCACTATGGATGAAACAAACTCCCTTCGACTTCGACATCCACTTCGATCACATACCTAGAAAGAACAACGTCTATAGGAACCGGCTTATTGAGCATTGACTCCATTTTACTCTTTTATCATCGTCACGTATTTATCATCTCTTTCATCACGTAAACACTCTAAATCGTGACAACTAATTATTTTATCTGAAGTAATTAATATATTCAATTAACGAGAGGTTAATTGAAAACGTCACTTAATCTTCGTTAAATCCTCTCTCGGCTTGACAAATTGGTTATCTCATCCGAAATAATCAAAGTATTTTTTTATTGACAAAAGGTCAATTAAAATATCAACCAAATTCCGTCAATCCTCTCTAAACCTTTTCTCGGTCTAAAAATCTTGACAACTTAAATATTTCATCCGAAATTATTTAAGTCTACTTAATTAAACGAAAAGTTAATTAAATATGTCGAGTAAATTTTCTTATTAATCTTCGACGTATTTTCTCGAGAACTAAATTATCTCAAGTAATATTACTGGTATTTTTTACTGTATACTAATAAAAACTAATTAAAATCAAAAAACCAAAAAATCTTGGTCTTCAGATAGGCGCCCCCCTTAGAGCTAAGGGGACCGGCCGTGTAATGGAGAGCGGCCCCCTTATCAACCTCAAAATCCAACCTCCAATCCCAAAATCAATCCAATTTTGCAAGGAGCAAACACCAACAACGTGATTAACAACATCTATTGTAAGATTTCCCATACTTTTCCTTTTCGATTTCATCTAATTTTGTTCTTAATCAAAATTAGGTATTTTTTAATTTTTGTGTCTTTTATTTTCTTGTAATTAGAATTAGGAAACTTCATCAACTAATTATGATTCTAGTGATAGGGGAAATTCGAAACTTTTCAATAATTGAATTGAAACCCAATTTTTCTTTGGGTCGAAAATTTTTATTATATTTATATATATATATATATATATACTATATATATTATATATATATTTTTATATTTATTATATATATATTTATTTTAGTTTTTAGGTTCTTTAAGAAGGAAAACTTTTTTAATATGAGAATGATTAGAAGAAAACTACTAACCATACATTTTAGATGCACCTACAAAAACTTGGATGCATTCTCCCTTTTAATTCTCCTCTTATTTTAATTTGGGTGGCTAAAAAATCCTTCTTTATTCTTCTCATTATTACTTTTAATTTTGCACAGGAATTCCTACTCTTTACACACACACACACAAACACCAATCTCACACACTTATATATTTATATATTTATATTTATAATACTATATTATATTTATTTATTTATATATTTATACTTTTAGTTTTCAATTTTTTCGAGAAAAATTGAAAACAAAAACTTGTACATTGTTGATTCATGCAAAAAACATGTTAAAATGAACACATATCTATTGTCAAAACATATATAAAATTCGATATACATTTTTCGACATCTTTGGTCAAGTTTAACAAAATAAGGGAGTGTTTGGATCATCTCCTAGAATCGTTTTCTAGAGTCGAAATGATCATTACTTCATTTTGTTACGTATATAAACACATGATAAACATGTATTAGTCGTCAAGATATATAATTCATATATATTTTATACTTTTAGTAAAACCTCTAAAATAAAAGAGCGTTTGGATTATCATCTAAAATTATGATCTAGAGTCAAAATAACCATTATTTCACTTCTGTTAAGTTACATGTGATGAACTCATACTAGGTGTCGAAATATACAACTTAATGTATATCATTCGACGCTCTTGGTTAAGTCTTTCCTTACTAAAGGGGCGTTTGGATTATTTTCTAGAATTTAAATCTAGAGTCAAAATAATTCCCACGCTACTTATTAAGCATAGAAACACTTGATGAGCTTATATTAGGTGTCGAAATATATATTTCAATATATATTTTTTGACATTCTAAGTTGAGTCAAATCAAATTAGGGAACGGTTGGATTACTTCTTGGGTCTTAATTTTTTTAATTTTTTTTAGAGTCGAAGTTATCTTTGTTCCACATATGTTGTTTTAAACCTCATTTTCTTTTAGTGTATATATATATATATATATATATATATATATTTCTATTATAGTATATATATATATATATATATTCAGTGTAGTAATATTTTTTGTTGTGTCACGTTTAGTTGATAAATATGCTGAGCTTTTGAGGCGAAGTTATTCTTTGTTCCAATATGTTGTTTTTTACACCTCATTTTTCTTTTAGTGTATATTTATATTTATTATATATACATATGATTTAATATAATTGTATACTATATATATATATATATATATATATATATATATGTATATATATATATATATATATATATATATATATATATATATATATATATATGTATATATATATATTTATATGTATATATATATATATATATATATATATATATATATATATATATATTCTGTGTAGTAATATTTTTTGTTGTTGTCACGTTTAGGTGATAAATATGCCTTGAGCAATTGTTGGCGATATTCCTCTTACTAAATCATACATTTCGAAAATGTCCAAAACACCCGGCATTTCTCCCACTATCGAAAAATACTACAAACCTATCAAAGATCGATGCATTCATGAGGGTAGAGTTGTTGATCAACTTTACTACACATCTCATCACATAGATCGTTGTTTCTCCAATGTTCGTCTCAATTGCCTCTACGAAATAAATGAGCCAATTGTCCCTCGTTTCGTTCTAGACTTCTATAGTCAAGTCACTCTTCAAAGAGAAGACTCCGGTCACATCCAAATTTCCTTCATGATTCAAAACAAATTCATCACCCTCTCTCTCGCACAATTTGGCTAAATTCTTAAAATTTCATACAATGGTCAAGCCGTCTTCACAAATGAATGAGATCTTTATTCTCTTGCATTCTTCCAAGAGACCGAAGGACCATACTATACCGATCTCCCTACTCCCGATGAAATTCATCAATTTCTTAGATTTAAACGTGTTGACTCAAATCACACCATCAAAACAAACCCGTAACTCTTACGCCTAATCAAGTCCTTACTAAGGAAGTTAGAGAAGACTTGAAGCGTTAGGAGGAACTCATTCGTGATAATGTGTTTAGTCTTGGAGGACACCGAGACCACCTCCCGGCTTGTCTTTTACATATATTATATTGTATTTTGGCCGAGCAACAATATAATCTAGCTTATTTCTTTGTCAAATGAATCGAAAGTGCTAAGGCCACTCCAAAATCCTACCTTCCTTATGGTATGTTCTTGACACGTCTCTTTCGATATGTCATGGAACACTACCCTCATCTTGACAACAACATTTATAATGTCGTTGACCGAGTCATGCGTCCACTAGCTCTAAGACAAACTCATAGACCTCGAAGTGACCGTATTATCCAAAAGGCCCGTCACTCAGTTTCATCTTCATCCACTTATCACTTTGGATCATTATCTAATCAAGAAGATGATTATAAAAATGAGGGGACCTCTCGAGCAAGTACTCCATCTCCTAACTCTTATCTTAACTCTCTTTCACCTCTCACTCATCAAACTTACAACATTCCCACTTCTTCTGAACAAACCGACTATCTTGTTTTTAAATGTCAAACCACTTTGCTTAATCAAACACAACAAATATATGAGGAAGTGAGAGGAGGTTTCAAGTCATTCGAAAAAGCACTAAAAGGAGTCTTTAGCAAGAAGAAGAAATGATGATGCTTGGTTAATGTATTTAGTTTATTTGTTATGTGAACTTAGTTCCTATGTTATGTTTACTTGTTTATGTGATGTTAACCGGATTTAGTCAGAAGAACTTAATCTTGTTTAGCCTATTTGGGAGCTCTCATCATTATGGAATATTAGTAAGTTTATTAGAATATAATAATGCATCCTTATTTCATGAACTCTTATGTGCTTCATGCATAAATATTTATTTCATGCTCATATATAGTCACATAGGACTTGCTGCAAAAGTGTTCACAAAATACAACCTTTCTCACAAAATTTTATCAAAATTTCAAATTTTAGGTCGTCTAAAAAGTATCAGATAGGCGGCCCCCTTAGCTCATAAGGGTGCCCCCTCATCAATAAGGGGGCCGACACCATAGATAAGGGGTCCGGCCTACCTGATCACAGGTTTTATTATTTTCTTTCTTCTTTTTGACCATCTTTTACTTAGGCTCAACTATCCTTACTCAGAAAACACGAACATCATTTGGAAATGTTTACATTAACTCAAATCCATACTACTTCTAAACCACTTTCATACAATAAACTGCCTCCCATTTCATTTCAAATTCATCATCTTTCTCATTTATCTTCAACCACTATAAACCTTCATGCCATCTACTAAAGCTTCCACTTCCAAACTTTCCAAAAGACCAAAAGTTAACATAATTCCACCAAAACAATTATTTATTGACCTTACTAATGATGACACCAAAACTCCTTCCCTAAATTACCAAGTCTTATCACCAAGTGCCCCAAATGCACTTTCAAAAACTCCATCCACCGTGGCCACTTCTACATCCTCCATTGATTCCAAACTCAAATCACCAACCTCCTCCACATCACCATCAAGCAATGGCTACTTGAACTCACCAATGTCTCCTCCTTCAAGAGTACCTCCACCACCTCCAACACAAGAAAGTGGTTCCATAGACATCATTCTTACTCTTTCACCAATCACTCCACTTGACATTTAATTCAATACTTCATCACCTCCACCACCCCTCTTTGGTTATCCCATTCCATGGAACCTTCTTGAAGCACATGAAGATTCATGCTAATGTTGCATTCACAACTGCACTCTCGTCTTTGGATTGAGAGATGAACTCCAATATACGTTTTCTTACATTGAACACATGCTTTCCCAACTACCACCACCAAATTCACCACCACCACCATCAATCTCTCCAAACTAAACATACTCAATGTTTAGTCACTCATGTTTCAAATAATTTTCAACCAAACCTTTTGCAAGCAAGTCCTATGGCATTCTAAGAAAATTAGGACCTTTGTGGCTTTTATATATGTATGATTTTTATGATGATTGGCTAAAATCTATTGTCACCATGTTTAAATATTTTTTTTACATTGCTGTAAGTTAGAAACATTGGTTTTGTTCCTCTAACTCGTTTTTGTAGCAAAGTATCCATAGATTCATTCCTTGGTGCCCTCGAACGAGGGGGGAGTACACATCAAGGGGGAGAATTTGTTCCCTCGATTTTACGCGTATTCATCGACGAAGCCTTTTTGATTCTACAAAAAAGGGGAGAAACATAAATAAAACTCACTAAATACTTGTTTAAAAACAATTTTACATTTAATGAGTTTAGATTTTGTAATCATCAAAAAGGAGGAGATTGCTAATACAAATAATGCCTAAAACGTTATTAATATTTATCGACCTCTTTACGTTTTGATAATCACAAAATGTAAAAAAGCTCAATGTAAAATTAAACGTAAACAAGTAATTAGTTGTAAATTTTCATTTCAAAATTTTAATCACTCAAATGTATGAATAAATAAATGCTTAATGCATTTTATGATCAAATGATTTTTTATTCATTCTCACATTTTTTATAAAATGTTACAAACATTTTATAACTTATACAAAACATTTTTACATTTAAAAGAAATGTTATATTCAAAATAAATGTTTTGAATTTAAATTTTACACCTAAAAACAGATATATTTGATCTAGGAAACACCTCCCTTAGAAAAGACAAAAAAGGGAGCGTCTGGCCTTGGGCGGCCCCCTTAGTGATAACGGGGTCGACCTAGGAGCTAAGGGGGCCGGCCAGACAATAAGGCTCTTAGTTTTGCCTATAAATAGCAGATTGTTCCCCACTAATTTTTTTACCTTTTGCACTCATTCTCTTCTGTCTAAAATTAGTTTATACATCACCTACAATCCTTTGATCATTTAATCTTAAACATTTATTTCCAAGTGATTCAAGCTTAAATCCTCAAGTGCAAAAGAAGAATACTTCCTACCATAAAGTTACGAAGTATTATAGCTTAGTTTGTGTTCTCGTAACAAAGTTACGATTGTGTCATAACTTGTAAATCATTTGTGTATATTGTGTAATTATGTGTAATAGTTAGATCGTGATGGTCATAGAGAGTATAGTTAGATCGAGGTGATCATAGATAGAATAAGTAGATCGGGGTGATCGTGTTAGTGCTTAGGTGAAGTGATCTTATGTTAGTGCGGTTATTATTTTAGTCCTCAAATTACAAAGTGTGTAGTAGATTGGTTCTAGCTAAGATTAGAACTCGACATTTGGCTTTGTGTCAGAAACTGGTGTAAGCTACTTGTGTATAGTTTTCTCCGCCTTAAGGGAGTTTGTTGACATAGTGAAAAGAACTCTCGAGTTGGGTACTCAGGGAGTGGAGTAGGATGAAGAGGTGCTTCGTTACCGAATAACTATAAATCCTTGTGTTGTTGTTTGATCTTGTCTTTCATATTTATTTATCTTGATATTATTTATTAGTTAAATTGTTCATATTGTGTGTACATTGAGATCACATTAAATCGAATCTAAGTTTTTATAAACAAACAATACACTAAATTAAAAAGCAGTAAACTATTTAACCCCCCCCCCTTCTAGTTTTCCACAATCTGGATCATTTGAATGTCTTTTAAACTACTTATCATTTGGTATCGAAACTTCTTATTGTACTTGGTTGAAAACTTGATTTGTTTAAATTTATTAAATGATCTACTTTTAAATGACTCATATAGAGGTCATTCTTTATATCTTGTAACTTTATGCTATGAACGTCACACCCCTGGTTACCTTTCTGCTACGATATTTTAAGGGTGTGATAGATTGGTATCTAGAGACAAGGTTATAGAGAACTAGGTTGCATTGTTAGGCCTAGACTATAATTGTTGCATCATAAGCCTTCCGCGTGTAATCACTAAACTGTCATACATGCTTATTTACTTTAAAGGTTTCTAAATGAATACTATAACTCTTTCAAGACGTTATGAGTAACACAATGGTTTCTAAAACTTTTCCCAAGATATTGTGAGTGATACGATGGTCTCTAAAACCTTTTAAGACATTGTAAATGATACAATGCTCTCTAAAAATTTTCAAGACATTGTAAGTGATACAATGATCTCTAAACTTTTTCAAGCCATTGTTAGTGATACAATGGTCTCTAAACTTTTTCAAGACATTGTGAGTGATACAATGGTCTCTAAACCTTTTCAAGATATTATGAGTGGTACAAAGGTCTTTAAAACTTTATCATGACCTTACTTGTCACAGTTTCTCGATCCCACTAGTTACCTTACTATCCAGATTCGAGTTTGAACACTTGTCCCATACTTTTGAAACACCTACGCCGCCTCGTAACCCACTGTCTAGAAACTTGTTATTTAATTCGAACATGACTTTAACCTGTCGCCTCGTAACGCACCACCTTGGAACACCTACTTTTAGGATACAACTTTATAACACTTTATTCTTCTTTTCTTCTTTATTCGTCTTTACTTCTTGTGACTTGAAGAAGCATGCCGCTAAGAAGACAACCTTTAAGTTATACAAACATCAAATGACTCATAGCCCAAGCGGCTGACATGCACTTTCGCCTAAAGCGGAATGAGATCCTAGAACGAAGCACGCATAATGACACAACCAGTAACCCTACTCCAGAGGGAGATTCTCAACCATGCTAGATATCAACGTCCTTTTATTTAAAACATTTATTTGAAAACTTTTGATGAATTGATCACTTTGTGGTACAGATATATCTACTCCCTCTTCAAACATTATTTGTTCGTACAGTTATTCTACCTACCTCATTTAACATTCTTGATATACATATTGTTTCTTGGATATTTACTTCTTTCGACTATTAATATTAGTTCCCTCCTTTGCATCAATTAGTTATATGGATGACTCTCTATAGTTCTTCCGGTTCGTAATCTGTTAGAACAAATAACCCTTTTACATTCATTATGTTGATCGTAACATTCTTTACGTTCACCCTTTTTGACAGTTACTCTATTTGTAAGTATATCCTTGATACCTACTATTATTATGATCTATTGATTCTTTCATTTGCATTCATTGAATGTCATTTGCTTCTTTGGCTTAATCTCTCATTTTTATAACTCTTTGTTCATAAAAATATTATACTCGATATAACATCTTTGCATTGGCATCTACTTCTTTTAGAGATTAGTGCTCTCCTTTGGTTCCTTCGTTCACATTGGTTATTGGTACAAAGATTTAATTTTTAATCTTGATACATATTGTTTATCGATATGTGCTTCTTTGATCGTCGGTATGATTTGTTAGTTCTTCGCTTTAGTTTATCTTCTTATCAAGTACAAATATTCTATCCTTTCTTTTAAGGTTTTTCATGACATTTGATCCGTACCTACTTAAACCTTGCAGTTATTATATATGTTGCCTATTATTTGATTTTATATTCATTTGCTGCCCAACTTGATTTTTTCATTGAAACCCTCAAACTCGTTTTGACACATAACTTGGAGCTAGGAGCTATAGTCTTTGGACTAAAGACTTGGAGACACTACCTATATGGTACAAAGTGCATGGTGTTTATCGACCACTAGAATGAGCAAACTATACAGACTATAGAGGATATGCTACGAGCTTAACCTTAGAGGTAGTTTGGATACTCACCTATCTTTTGTCGAATTTTCTTACAATAGTAGTTATCATACCAGTATTAAGGATGCTCGGTTTTTAGACACTTTACGATCGAACATACGACCACCTGCCGGCTGGGCCAAGATTGGACATAGTCAACTCACTGGCCCAGAAAGTTATTCATGAAACGACCGAGAAGATCTTTCGGACACAAACAAACTGCAGACCATTCGTGATCATCAGAAGAATTACGCGCATGTAAGGCGTAAACCGTTAGAATTTCAGACTGAGGATGAGGTCAAGTTGAAAGTCCCGCTATGACAAGACGTGATATGTTTCAAGAAACAGGGAAAGTTAAACCCAAGGTATATTAGACCATTTGAGGTTTTAACTAGGATTGGCCCTGCAGCTTATCAACTCGATCTTCCACAAGAACTCAACAACATTCACAACGCGTCTTGTAAATATAGATTATCTAATCTTACACACAAATGAATGAAGAACTAGAGAGAGAAAGGAGGGATGAACACTTCTAGAAAGAGAAAGGAAAATCAACAAAAATTAGATTAAGAACAGTGAACAACCAACCCTCTCCAAGGCATGGAGAGGGGTATAAATACTTAGTCTATGGACGGCCATAGTATTCTTGATGGGCTTACCATGGGCCTTGGGCCTTACTAACTTACTTAAGTTCTAACAATTATACTACGAGCCCGTCATACAATAATTATGGAAGTGATCGATACTTTTGTATTCCTAACAATCTCCCCCTAAGGGAGGTCACTCCATGTTATAAAAAGTTAATCCTAGCATACTATGCTTGTCTTTTGTCTTGAGCTCGTACTCTTTAAACTTCAATCATGAACTTGTGATATGTTGTAGTGATCTTTGACTTTAGGCTTTGACTTGCATCTTTGACTTGACATGAATGTGATCTTGAACTTCTTGAGATCATCAACCAAGCATAATCTCTCATCATCATCTCATGATCTTTTTTCCTTTTTGTAATCTTGTAACTTCTGGAGCAACATGCTCATACTTTTCTTGATATGATAACCTGAAAGCTTTAATGATGCGTCTTTCTTGAATTTCTTTAGCTTTCACACTTCGTCATTTCAAGAAAAACATATGGTATCAGAGTGACAGAAGTCTTGAAACATGTACTTGAGCTTTCATGATGTCTTTATAAATGTCGGTTGAGTATAAGCATGTGGCTATGAATCTTGTGAGTCTGCTGGAACCAGGTACCTCCATGTCCATCTTTAGAAATTCCTGAAATAAAAATAGTTAGCAATAAATCTGGGGGACAAATATGGCTATGTCATTCGCCCATGTTTGGTTGGAGTAACCTTTGAATCCGTGAGGATCGACATGTGATTAGGTAGATTCAATTTGAGAAGAATCTCCTTGATAGGATTTCCAACTGTAGTATTGAATCTTTCTAACACATATGTATTAGATTCATCGTACTCAGCATGTTCTTATTACCAGAACATCTCAAAGCAGACAGCACAGTAAGAGTGAACCAGCAAGTTACTATCTCACCGATTGAACTAAAAATTGATTTGAGAAAAAATCAATCAAATCAATCAATGTGTCACTTGCTAAAGCATTTTTGCGACACATCAAGAGTTTTAAGCATTTCAAAATTCATTAATCGTCAATTCATATACTGGAACAAGTTTGATTCATATAGAATCGCACCATCATTTCTTTCCAGTTGTCACAAGCTTGATTCATATAGAATCGCATAAGTCACCTACCAAAAGCTTGTTTGATGTTGGCTCTAGAAGGATTTCTATCGTCATTGTGAATAACTTTCGTATCACTCTGATGTTCTGGCAAAATCACAAGGATAATGCGTAGGTCTCTTAAATCATTACTTGTTTTCACATTGTGTGAACAACAAATACATTTAAATAGTGTCCTAATAAGATTTATGGATGATCTCTTGGCTCTAGACTCAATAGTGCACTTTCCGTTTTAGTGATTAGATGATGGAGCTGACTGCCACCTTTTCAATACCAACTAACTCGGAGTGAGAGAGTTGATAGAAATGCGTGTAATCTCCATAAGAAATGAAACAGAAATCTTTTGAGAGATTCTGAGTGGATAGGGAGGGTTGTGCATTGCATCACTGGGTCCATGATGTCAGTCTTTAATGTCAGCAATCATCTTTATGATTCTTGACTGTAGATGTATTGACCCAGTTTCTGCCTAAGTGTAAGGAGGGCTTCTTTCTTTTCACCCTTTTTCTTAACTTTTCTTTTTAATTCTTCAACCCCTTCAGCGCTTACTAAGACTTCATAACTAGTACCTTGTTGGGTTTGTTCCAGTACTAGCTCCATCTCAGTATGCACTCTTCCCTTATTCTCACTTTTACTCCTTTTTTCATACCTAAGGACTACTACACTATCTAGTGGAATATCCCTGGGTAGATCCCTTCGGTTCTGGCTGGATCATGGGAATGAATACCTAAGCTTAACCACCTTATAACTCCAATGCAGTAATTTAAATGGCCGGTCTTTGGTATTTCCACATTTCAGCCAATCACGTAACTATTGCCCCCCCCCCTTCATATGTGCATCGATTAATCGAAAGAGTTTAGCATATATATGGGATAACGTGCACTTAAGATCTTAAAAAAAATATTAATAGCCATATATTTTAATCATATTTTCTCCCCTTATCAAAAATATTAAATATCTTGATATTTTGGATATCAATTGATTCAAATTTAATTGCTTTCGAGGAAAGAATGTCCAATTATTAACAAGCCAAAATAGGAACATTTTTATGCTCCCCCTCAAATTATGAGGGTATTATATGGTGTTTGAGTACGATAATTTGAAAGATTTTGAATTTACTAAGAAATTCTTGAAAATTTATACTCAAACATTATATATGCCTAATAATAGTCTACACTACTTATATATAGATATTCACATGATTATTAAATTACGGAAAAATGACCTGAAATATGGAAGGGCAAGATATGACATGGTCATATTGTCCGTTCAAGCAGCCTGAGATCATTCCCGTAGTCACGTCCACCAATAAACTTCTCCAAATTACGCATCAACCTCCTTTCAAAGAGCAGCTTATCAATCGCCTTGACCATGATGCGGGACCTTTTCATTTCCAAGTTACTCCAATGTCTTTTTGGCAGGTAATCCATCTCCAAGTTGGAAGCAATATCATTAAGCACACTTCTGACAGATGAGAGCGTCCCGTCGCAGAATTTGTATAGTTCATCCGAGCGCATCAACCTGTTTCTTTTGTACTTGTCTTGATAAATGATTCCTTGAGGGTTTTTGTATGCAGTGTATGGGGTTAGTTTGGAGATGTTAGATCTGGTTGTCTCTGGTCTGGTGATATTAAGTTTCTTCTGATAGCTTTCAACTCCCAGCTGAAGGTCTTCGACACGGTGAAGAATGACAATACGTCTGGTAAACATTCTCAATGCCACACCTAAGTCATACCGATCATCCACATCAAGATTGGACAGTTTCTTCTGGACTAAGAGAAGTAGCATATCTTCAATATCACACAGATTAAGTCTTGGGAAGTCGCCTTCCTTGAACTTGTAGAGCACATTATCATCTCTTCGAACTACAATCTCTTCCAAATACCCATAGTCATACCACCTCATAACTTTAACACTGGTTACCGCAATAATTCTTCTTTTGGAGTAGACATCATGTGGAGATTTCCAGTGGCATGCATATGCATAGAATCTTTGTCATTTCGAAACCCAGTGATACGTTCCCCAGACAACATATTTGTTGTATGCTACTTTCACTGGACTCCATAATGTTGGAACCATGTCTTATATGCCTTCAATATTGTCGTACTTAGAAGCCTTGGTTCTTGTTGTAGAAGTCGCGTATTTGCTTCTTGAACTTCCACCTTTCAGATATTCGAGATCGTTGTTGATGAAGTAGTCAGCAGGAACCACTTGACGTCCTTGATCTTCAATCAACGGTAGTGGCTTGCTAAGATCAAACGGATATTCACGCCCTTCTGGATTATGCCAATCAAGTCTATCATTGACAACTTTGTAACATTCTTTGAAATGATATTTGGTATGTGCTTAATTACACATACCTTTTACCTATAAAAACGAGCTTAAATGACCAAAAATGGACATAAAATGCCAAATATATGTTTGTTTTGCTTTGTATATTGTTTAGGTATCAGATATTCACTAAAGGACAAAAATAAAGCCAAAACGATAAAACCAAGCACGAGAATGGAAAGAGCATGAAATGTCAAAGCCAAAGACATGTGCATCTTAAATGGACTAACCCGCACCTCATTTAATGGGCCAGGTCAGCCCATAAAGCTTTATCTATAAATCTTATATGATTTTGTAGCCCTAATCTAAAAACCACTTAACCGGCCCAAGTTCATAAGCCCACTAGCCTATAACCACTTAACCATACACCCGTTAAATCCATTTCACCCCTAGTCCTTTTCTTTTTTACACTGTTAGTCCTTATGGACTAACACGGTTAGTCCTAAAACCTAACAAACTCCCTAACACCCGTTACCCTTTAGCCCCAAATCAAACGATTAAACAATTCCCGCCAAAATTAATATTCATTTGTCACTTTCCCTCGACCCCTGCTCCAACAAACAAAACCCCATCACTATCCCTCAACCCTACTTCACAAACAGCCAATTGCACCTTGGCAATCCCATGAGTTCTTATTGGTTGATGAACAAAGATAAAGAATCAAGGGTTGATAACCAAAGACTTCTTACTATATATAAATATATAATAATAATAAATAATTATAATTCAATTATAGTACGATAAGTATTCCGAAAGACTCAAAGAAATTGCTTTTGACCAAAGCAAAATCAAAAATCCCCCGGGTCGTTCTCCCAACGAGGCGTGAATTAAAAATCGGGTATACATTCGTGATCGCGTTTTTGAATGGTTAAAGATTTTTAGGTTAGGATTTCTAATTCTACGATTCAAATGCAAAAACGAATAAGGAAAACCTAAAAACGAAAGCAAACGAGGGATTTAAACCTAAAAATGAGAACGGGGTCAAATCTCGTTCTTTAAAAAACAAAATTTTGAAATTTTAAACCTACGAATGCAAATCTAATTTTCCTAGGTGCAAAATGATAAAAGAAATTTTTTTTAAAAAGAATTATATTTTTTTGATTTTTTTATAATTTTTTATGAATTAAAAACACTTTTAAAAAGAAAATTTGATAAAAAAATACTAAATTAAACGGGAAAAATCTAAAAAAATACAAAAAAGTAGTTTGGAGTATGCTGGATTCAGGAAAAATAAAAGTGAGAAACCAGCTTATCTAAATAAGCTGTTATAAGCTGAAAATGGCTTATGGCTTAAAAGGGGCAAAAAGGCTATAAAAATAAAATGGGGTGAAACTTAACCAGATTGCCCTTACTGTTGCGATGGTTATGTGTCGTGGGAGATGTTGGGACTTGTGTGTGCTATAAAGGAGGTCTAGGGGTCGAATCCTCGGCCTTCCTTTTTGCAAAATATTTTTTTTTTGATTTTTTTAAAAAACTTATAAATTATGCAAAACTTAACAACTTTTAAAAAAGTAACTTTTTGTAAAATTAAAAAATAATCTGGAAATAAGAGAAAATAAGCTGATAGTTTTGGGCTAATTTAACTAAGGCTACTTATGCTAAACTGATGGCTACTTTTTTAAAACATTAAGAAGCAAACAACTAACCTAGCTTAAAACAGGTAAAACCCCTACTACCTCCTAATAAGCTAATCTAAACCCAATTTAAGCCAGGAAAAAAAAACAAGTTAGAAATAAGCATAAAATAGCAAATAAGCAAGTTGGGTAAAAATGGCAGGCAAAACAGCCTAAAAGACCACTTTTGGGCTTATTTTTAAGCCCAAAGATGGAACCTTATGGCTATAAGGGGTATACTACTAAAAACTTTGGCCTATAAGCTTTTAAAATATGCAAAAACAAATTAGTTTGAAACTTATATAAGCCCTGAAATTGCTTAATGAAAAGTGCTGGGACAGTCAGCACATGCTGACTTTTTGTTTTGTAAAGTCAAAAGGCTGATTGCAGCCCTATAAATAAGCTAGCCAATAAGCTCAAAAATGAAAAACAAGTTAAAATAAATGGAGTTCACCAACAAATTTTAAAGGCTAAAAACAATTTTAAGTTAATAAAAATTGAAAATGAAAAATGGCTGATTTAGGCAAAAAGACACTTAAGAAAACTTTAACAGATTTTTAATAAAACACAAGTAAACTAAAAAGACTTCTAACTAATGCATTAGACACTCTAAAATGACACAAAAACTACTCTTAAAAACTATTTTTGAAAAGTCTTATCTAATAAGCTATATAAACCTGTTAGTCACCACAGTTTTAAGTTCCTTTTAGAAAAAAAACTTAAAAACAATCTTTAAGACTGAAATCTTGAATAAAAGATCTAAAAAAACTTAAAATCATTTGTTTGTATAAGCTTGGGCCACTGTGACCAATGGGTTTTTAAACCAATTTGACCCTTTTTGACACAATGTCCCAAACACCCCTTTAAAATTTTAAAGTTAATTTTTAAGCTAGATTTCAAAGATTTAGGCTTAGTAACTTAAAGTTCAGGTTAGAAGCAATGACATATATAGTAATAAGCCTTAGTAGTACAAAAAACATAAGAATAAGCACTAAAATAAGCAAGTAAAGATTAAGCAGATTAAGTAAAATAAAGGCAGTCTTAAAAGAAAAACTCAAATAAGGACATATAAGCAACAATCAAAGACCAATAAGCATGAATAACATAAATAAGTAATAAAAAGCATAAATAAGCAAAAATAAGCAAATGAACAGTAAAAGGGCAAAAAATGGAAAAAGTGAGCTTACAAGAGTCCAAGCTTTTGGCAATGATTCAAAGACTCAAAACCAACCCTATGTGCTTCCCATGAAGCTCTAAACCAAGGCCATCCCCAATACACCTTGCTCCAATGATTTTGACAGATTCCTTTTTTTTATTTTTGGTATTTTTGGACAGAAAAGTAAAGAGACCTTTATATGAGCTTTTAATAACTTAAAAACTTATATAAGAGCTTAAAACAGTATGTAAAAGACAATTAATGTAAAATGACAATATTTAAAGAAACCACTTAAATTTCATTAACTTGAAAAATAAAATTACAATGCATAAATTTAAAGACATAAATTTAAATGATAATTAATTAAAAGACAGTATTAAAATGGTATAAATTGTTAATACAAATGCATGGACTTAACAAATTCGACAAAAGAGAAAATGAACTACTCTAGCCTACTTATACTAAAATAACTAGGTCTTCAAGTCTCTTATTGTTGTGTTTCTTTGCTGAGAGAAATACTGCATCTGTGTTTGTTGTGTGAGAGAGTCTTCAAAGTTAATCTCGGCCCTTGAAATTCCTTTGTCCCCGAGTTCTTTTATCATAACCCTTCATCTTATTGTCGTTTTCATGAGCCAATGGGATTAAAGGGGATTGCCAAGGTGGCACTTGCCCCATGTGAATGAGAGTGATGGGTTTTTGTTTGAAGGGAACAGTAGCCGAGGTGGGGAAGACAGATGAATAGTAATGGGGATGTTTGGGCGGGAAAGTTTGGTTTAACTGTAGGATAGACACCTTTGGTCCCTCAACATGTATAAGTGCTTTGCACCAAAAGTCCTTTGTGGTGTCATAATTTTGAGGACTTGGCAGTTTTGGTCCTCAAGGGTATGTGGCATTGCAAAGTTAGTCCTTGGAGGACTAACAGAGTTAATGATGAAAGGGTTACATGGCTTAACGTCAGTTATGTATATATTGGGCCATATTTGTTGTCTTTAGGCCGGTTTGATAATAAAAGGGTATTTGGGCTTGTTTATCAAATAAGGCTTATAAGTCTTCATTAAATACCTTAATGGGCTGCCCCGACCCATTAGATGGGTACGGGTGGGCCCATTAAGTATTCTTCGGTTTCGGATTTGACTTTGACCTTTGACTTTATGGGGTTGACTTTGACTTTGACTTTTGTTGACTTTGGCTTTGACTTTGACTTTCACGCTTTTCCATTCCGTGCTAGGTTTTGTCGTTTTTGGCTTCGTTTTTCGTCCTTTTGTCGGATATCCGTTTCCTGCACAATATAAAAGAAAACATACAAATACAATGTATTTTTGGTACGTTTTTAGTCATTTAAGTCCGGTTTTAATGGAAAATAGTATGTGTAATTAAGCACATACCAAGGGTCTAGATTGATAGACTTGGTGACCAAGAAAATTTGATGGCTATGATGAAGACTTGAAGCTCCTCATACAAGAATCACACCCTCTTATCTCACTCACAGAAGTAGCACGGTTTGAAGACCCAAGACCTTCATAATTCTCTATAAATAGGACCTTGTAAGCCCATATGAGGAGATATTCAGTTTTCTTAGCTTATTAAAGTTAAAATTAGCTTACTGTAGTTTTTATTCAAGACTTGTAACTGTTTTTAAGAATTAATGAAATTTGAGGTTTTTAAGTTATAAAATTCTGAGTTTTTAAGTTCATGTTCCATTGTTGTTAAAAGTACTTATAAGCTATCATAAGCCATGTTTACTTATATATAAGCTACTATACTTAAACAAGATAAACTTTTTCATAGTTTATAGTGTTAAAGTATTTTCACCAAAAATAACTAAAAAAGCTAATGTAGATGACAAGCCAAATTTGGAAGGCCTTGTGGGTTTTACTAGCTTGTTTTAAACAAGCTAGAGCTTGTAGACAAAGCTCTTAAGAGCATTTATGCCCTTGTTTTGAGCAAAGGGTTTTGTAAGTTCACTTTTCCATTTTTAGCTTAAAACTGTTTGCTTATTTAAATTGCTCACTTTCTACTTAATCTTGCTTATTGTTGCTTAGTCATGCTTGTTATTACTTATTCATGATTATTTTTAATTTAGATATTGTTAGTCCAAATTTTACATATAATCCGTCATATTTAGCCTAAACAGCTTATTGAGTTTGCTTATTCACAAGTGCTTATCTTCTATTGGAATTTGCTTATTAGACCTTATAACTGCTAGTTCATAATCTGTCTTTTCTGTGATTTTTAGCTTAAATCAGCTCATTTAGTATAGCTTATTCATTGGTGCTTATTCTTGGTTGAAATTTGCTTGTTATTGCTTATTTAACTTAGTTAACATCTGGTCATTTCAAGTTTTAGCTTAAAATAGTTTTTTTACAAGTTTCATGTTTAAAGGGGTGTTAGGCACTAACAGCACTAACCCATGTTAGTGTTGTTTGAGTCCACTTTGACCCAAAGTTGAACTTTGAACATCAATTTGGAAGTCTTTAAATTTGTTTTAGGTAATTGTCCAAGGTTTAAGTTGAGTTTTAAGGTTTTGAGAAATCAATATTTGGTTCTGTGGTGTTATAGTTGTTTTTAACTATGTATCTTTGATCTTGGTATTTTAAGTTTAAAAGTTGTAGTTTACATGTTTAACTTGTGTCTTATATTGCATTAGAACATAGATTTTAAATCCTGCTTTTGTCTTGTGAGTTCTAACCAAAATCTGTCTTTGTTGTTCTCATATGCTTAGTTAAAGTCTAATAATCCTTGTTAAAGTCTAGGTTTTAAATCTGATATCATAGACTCTTTAGGTATAGGACTCAATCTTATTTAGCTTTTTTGAGATTTTTAAGCTTATTTGCTTGTTTTAAAGTATGCCTGCATATTGCTTTTTAAATCTTAATCAAAAATCTAAAAATCTTGTTTTCAGTCTTAACTACCCTTTTTTTAAGTTCTCATTCTAGCTTATTTAGTTGTTCAAACTGCTTAACTCTTGCTTATTTTGGATTTCAGTAATACTAGCTTTTTGAGTTTTCACTTTTCAGACTTTAGCTTTTAGCTTAAGACCAATAAAATCAGCTTAGAAAGTAGCTTGTTAGCGTGCCTGTCATTTTCAGTTTTGCCATTGTGTTTGCTTATTTGCTTTTCTAAGCTTATTGTTCGTTCATGTGTGCTTATTCTGGTCTGCCCTTGCTTAATAGGTGTGTTTAGGTCTATTAGTAGCTTATGGGCGTAACCACTAGCTTATTTGAGCTTTTAGTGCAATTCAGTTAAAATTTCCATTTGTTAAGTTTTTGGTGTGTTCTGCTTATTTCATTCTGCTTTTTCTAGGCTTATTAGTGATTTTTAGAAAAGTTGCTTTTATTAAAGTCTGTTTTTAAGCTTATTAGAAGCTTATTCAAAAAGAAATTTAAAAAAATAAAAACATTTGGGTGTATAAAGAGGCCCCAGTTTCGAACCCGAGACCTCAACCTTAACCCCCAAACGTTTTTATAACACACTCTGCTACCTTTAGCGCCCTTGGGACTTTACGTTAAACCTTTGCATAGTTTAAAATTTAACCCTTGTTTGCAGTTTTATCCTATAAGCCCTTTTGAGCTTATTTACAGCTTATTGTGATAAGTTGGTTTTCCCATTTCATTTTTCTTAAATTCTAGACAGCTTAATAGACTTTCCCTAATTTTTTCAGAATTTTAAAAATTAGTTTAGTATTTTTTTATTAATTTTTTAGATTAAAAATAGTTTTTAATTCATAATAAATAACATAAAAGTCAAAAAAATATAATTTTTTTTTCTAAATTTATTGTTAATCATATAAGACTGTTAAAAATTAAATTTGTATTTTTAGGGTTAAAATTTTAGAATTTAGGTTTTTAAGGCTCGGGTTTTGAATCCCGTTATCGTTTTCGTGTTTTAACCTTAATTGCTTTCGTTTTTAGCTTGCCTTTATTTGTTTTTGCATGTTATTTGTAGAAGTAGAATCCAAATCAAAATATTGATTATTCAATCACTCGATCACGAATTTAAACTCGATTTTCAATTCACGCCTCGTTGGGAAATGTTGGATCCCTTACTGAATGGATCTTTAACCTTTATCTTGTAAAGGGTTTGTTACTCTAGATAAATCTAAAACAACAATGGTGAAACAATGACTAAACACTATTGATTATGCGGAATCTAATCAATAATGCTAAGAAGAACAATAATAGGAAAACATAAGAGATCTTATCAACTCCACGAACTTTTATATAAACTAGAATCAGCCTAGGTACAGATTAACAAAGACTATGATTTCTAATTGACCTCTATTGATCTGTTTAGTAACTATATCTACAACTATGCCTAGGTTCCTTTAATATAGACTAAGTAACCCTAATGGCTTTAAAACGGCGTACAAAATCAGCATATCCCCTTTCCTAAATATCTCATTGCATAATCTCATAAACGTACTAACTATTTTTTGATACTGAACTTACTAACTAACTGATTATACTAACATTTTGTACAGTCAGTACAAATTACAACTAAAGCTGTACTAACTAATATAACTAACATACAAATCCAGGAATGCATTAATCCCAAACAATGCCTCCCCTAAACAGATTGGTTAACTTGTTTAACTTCATGTTTTCTTTTAGTGTAAACAACTTTGTAGACCAGGAGATTATCCAAACACTTCATCTATCAAATCTCCATTTTGATAACTTGATCAGTATCAACTTTACAACCTGAATTTCTTTAAGCTTCCCCTTCTTTATTAGCAAAACAGTTAAATCCAACGAAGTATGGCTTTTGTAGTTTTTTGCCAAACACCAGGCCATTAACGGATTTAGATATTCCTTTACCAGTACCGTTTTGCTCTAGTATAGCCAATTCTCATTTGTAAGCAACAAGGTGAATTGATAACCTTTATAGTTTTGATAGTAAAATATCACTATCAACGGATTTAAAGTTGTCTTTACAAAAGTCTTTTGCTTTTGGACAAGTCCAAATGATTCATTGCTATTACAATCTGCATTGATAACCATATAGTTTCTATATGCAAACTATCAGCTATCAACAATTTGAATAGTCTTTACAGAAACTGTTTGATCCTGGACTAGCCAACTCTTCACTGTGAAGCAAGGTGGAGTTGAGAACCATAACAAAATTTATAAATTATCAACCATAAAACCATAAACGGATTTGAGAAGTCTTTACCATAAGCCGTTTGCTTATGGACTAGCCAGTTCTTATGTTTGTTAAACATGGTGAACCGATGACCATTTGTTGTGTGGTTTTAAAACCAACACTCAAAGATCCTTCTCACTTCCATCTTGGCCTCCAAACTCATCAATCTGTTGCTCAATAAACCTTAGCAAATCAAATACAGTATCATCATCAGATACAGCTATCAATCTTAGATCTATCATCCTCTCAAGTGTGTTTTTAGTAAGAGGATATCTTCTCTCTGCTATCATATTGATCTCAGTACTATCTTCTAGTCTCAAGACATGAACTCCACAGTTTTCATAGAATATCCAGCTCTGAAGCTTTCACTCTTCTTGATTCTTCCAGAGTTCATCATCTTTCTTTGACTCAAACATAATCTTCAAATCACCCCAAAGAAGTAGATCAATTCCTTCTGGAGGTGTTGTTTCAAACCTTTTCATTACTAGACTATGTATATCAACCAGATCCATTCTATCAAAAAATTTAATCATCTCAGAAAAGGTCTTGATCCACTTTGAACTTCCATCAGCTCTAAAAACTCTGTAGTAAATCAACTCTCTTCCAAAATGACCATAATCATAGGATACCTAGTGCCCAGAACTTCATAACCAATATTTTCTTCTTTTTTAGGAACTATCTTTAGAAAGGTTCTTAGTTGATTCTCCTCTTCATGATCAGAATCAGTCTTTTGCCTTTTAGACCTCTTTGGAGCTTTCATCTTAAGTCTCCTTCCTGATCTTTTCCTGATATTCTCCTTAGGTTCTTCAATTTTAGCTTTAACCTTAGTACTTTTAGGTTCTTCAGAAACCTCTTCTTTATCCATACCAGCTGCTTTCTTGTTCATCTTTTCAATCAATTTTTCATCTTTAGCAGAACTAATTGGAATGAAATTTTTATTTGCCCCTTTTACCTTTTCATACATCACTTGTATTTCTTCAAACTTCTTTTTGTTCAGCTGAGCATGTTTGTATCCACCTACATACTTCAAGTATGTCATCATTTGGTTTCTCAGCTGATATCTTAC
Source organism: Tanacetum coccineum (assembly GCA_026074375.1). Taxonomy (NCBI): domain Eukaryota; kingdom Viridiplantae; phylum Streptophyta; class Magnoliopsida; order Asterales; family Asteraceae; genus Tanacetum; species Tanacetum coccineum. Next base: position 8,525 of record BQNB010052681.1, on the reverse strand, counting down.
AGGAAGCTTGTTTCTGATTGCCTCAGATCTTTGTTGAGCAAGAAATCTTCTTTGTGCAGCAATGGTATCATGAAGAAACTTGGCTCTTACTCAATGGTGAACTTTTCTCTCTCTTCTTCTTGAAGCTTCTCAGCAAGAATCTTGTCTGCATTAAGTCTTGCTTGAATAAAGTCATACTCATTGGTGAATGCAGCTTTAGTAGCTTCTTCCTCAGCCAACTTCTTCTTCCTCTTCTGCTTCCCATTCCTCTTGAACCTTTCTGGCTATCTCTTCATCATTAGCAAGCATTTTAAACTTCTTTTCAGCTTCATTTACACCTTCTGATTCAGCATCTGATTCAGCTTTTTCCTCAAGAACTTTCTTGCCTTTGTCTTTAAGATCAATCTTTGGAAGTGGCTTTAAAGTTAAGATTGACCTTTCAGTTGTAGTTCTTGGTCTATCCGTATCTTTAATCTCTTTAATCTCAACTCCTTTTTGCTTAGTCTTATTTTGGCTCATGGTCACCAGAAATTGAGCAATAGTTTCATCATCTGAAAATAGTTGTAGGAGCAGCACTTTCATCTGAATTTCCATCTTTTGGCTCAGCAGTACCTTCATTTGGCTCAGCAGTACCTTTATTTGGCTTGCCGGTACTAACTTTTGGCTTGTCGATACTAACTTAATCTTCAGTATTTACTCTTGTTTCTTCATTGTCCCCTCATCATGAGCATCCTCAGTCTCCATGTAATCCATTGCATCATCAAGATCATCAAAAGCTGGATCTTTATGCAATGTTGGTTCAGATTTGAAAGTTTTCCTCCCCTGTTTGGATACAGACTCCATCTTTTTCTTCCTTGCCAATCTTTTCTTCATTGAAAGACTTTTTATCCAAGCTTTATGATGGTTGATAACAGGTCGGGCCTTCTTATTTAGCTGCTTGATCCGAGTCTTCAAATCTTTAATTTGTGCAGCTTGAGTTATAACCTGTGTACACAAATAAACAAAAAGATCATACACACTTTGGAGTGTCAGGTCATCCTCAGTCCCTGATTGGGATCTATCACTAGATGACTGACCTCCATGATTCCCACTAGAGCCTTCTGGAATGGAATTAGGAATTGGGTTAGAAGAAGAAGGTCCGTCCGTTAAGTGGCCTAAACGAGACCTGGACAATTATCTAATAAAAGTTACACTTTTGGTCCCTGTGAAATATTTACATAATCAACCCTCAATTATTATAAGCATTACACTTTATTTTAACTACTAATAAATATAAAATTATTATAATTGTTTCATTTGATAAACAAATAACACAAAGAATAATAGTACTGTATTGAGCCACACATGACATATGCTCCCCTCTCCTCTCATAATATTTTCGGCAGCCATCGGCCCCACCCAGGCCAGATGCCGCCACCTCAGGCCACCGGAAAACTTTCCGGTGAGTATTCCGCCAATGTCCAAAAGTGCTCCACATCCCTACGATCCAATCTGATCCCACCACCTTACGCGCGTGGGCACCATCCACACACCCACCACCGCCGTCGTTTGCCATACGCATCATCAACGCAACCACCTTGCTACCATCAGCCGACCCCCATCACCACTCCGAGCGACCCACCACCACCACACGTGACAACCACCACAGCTCGCACCTCACCCCCCGCGCAACCACCCGCCACCAATCATCACAGCACCAGGAAGGGTGCGTTCGGTTTGGTACAACGACCCAGGGTGCGTCTGGTTCGTTTTAACAGCCAACAAGGATGCGTTTGCATCCAGGTTTAGCACTAGAGGGGTGGTATGTTAGATTTAATAGACGAACCGATGGGTGTGTTGAGGTGTTTTTGACGACCGGTGGAATGATGGTGGCGTTCGGCTTTATGTTAATCCAACCACCAGCGGGGGTGCGTTTGTTTAAGCAGCGTTAAGGGTGAATCTGGGTTCTTTTTTATTTTTGTTTCACGACATAGGGTGTGTTCGGTTTATCAAGAAACCACACCACAAGGGGTGTGGCTGTTTAAGTGTTTGGCCGTAAGAGGGAGCGTGTGATTCTGCCTTTAGGGTACGTTGGGTTTAAGGATAGCACCACAGGTGCGTTTGGTTTTTTCAGTCCCGCACTAAAGGTGCGTTGGTTTAGGCAAGTCTCGCACTAAAGGGTGGCGTTGGTTTGCAAGTCTCGCACAAAAGGTGTGTGTTATTGGTTGAACTAAACACAGATTACTAGGGTGCGATTGGTTGTGCAGAACTCAAGAAGGGAGTGTATTTGTGTTTGGCATGAAACACCGTAGAGGTGTGTTTGGGTGAGCAGAAATGCATAGGCGTGTTGGGTGAGCAAAACAACCTTTAGGGTGTGTTTGAGATTTATATAAATCAAAAATAATAAATATAACATAGAGATTTTTATAAATATAAAAACCGAGATTAAATGTGGTTAATGGTAAATTAAAAAAATAGTCATATTATTTAGTCTCGCCTAATTATATATAGTGATCACACGAGTAAATTGCAACACGGATAGATTGAAAAAGGATTAAGTTATATAAATTTTAAGATTGTTAATTTGTAATATTTCAATAAGCGGATAAACAAACGGAAACTATACTTTTCAAATGAATAACTATTCTTAGCAACCGTCAAGGAAACAATATACTAGATTATAAAATATTATTTTAATATTTATAGATGTCAACTAAGAAATTAACACATACCTTTTAAGTAATAGCATTAAAAACATAGAGTACATGATTAATAAAACTTTAAAACGTACGTTACTTTTATGCCTAAGAACTTTTATTTAATTAAGTGGTGATTTCTAAAACATCAAATTTATTTGTTAATCATTTACTCACGTTTCTTAATAAAATTTGTAAAGTATTATATATTTTAAATTATTCCTTTATGATTGTTTGAGTCTTATTATATAATTCACATATGGAATATTATAATTGCTTATATTCATATGTATGTAATATAACGGGGATATATTACATACTCAGGGTAGATGATTCATATCCTCTAATAATATATGTTTTTTGACTATTTATTAACCAACCACCAAACTATTACAACTTTAAATCTAAATCTTTTATCAACGTGTCACGTTGACGTACTCATTCATCGGAAAACCAAGTACATTATTCTAGGCGAGTAGGATATAACCGATAAGGTTAGTTACAACTTCTTGATCGAGCCGTTCGTCTTCCGTTTGAGTTGGCATAGTAGATGCCCATCTGTCAATTGTTCTTCAACATCGATGTGATTTTTAAAGCACCCTTTTTCATTCTGTTTTACATTTGCTTTACAAATTCTCCGGGGGAGAATACAATGCTCAAATACAACTATTAACATATTTATATTACAACACCTTTTACTATTATTCTAACACACTTGGTTTACATACTTGATTTCGCAACTCATTACAAACAATTACATGGTTGATTACAGACTTGGTTTCATACTTTGTTACATACTCATTTGCCTATGCGATTACGAAATTGTTTACATACTCATTACAATTCAATTACTTGATTTATATCACACTCTTTCTACTTATGGATTTAAGTACTTAAAGCTGTTTATGAATACAATGGTTATTTTATTAGACACAAGTGTTTTCGGTTATCATCTCCTGTTTACATGTGCCTAAGTAGCTAAACCCACCATTGCCCATTATCATGAACCGTCAATTGCTTGACCGACTATACGGGTTAAGTAAGCGCGAGTGTATAAATAGATCTATTTGGGATTGACATCCCTGTTCGGGTGAGTAGCTCTCACTTAGTTTCGCGACCGACTGAAACATCGAATGCAATACATGTCATAACATTTTTGGATGTTGCGGGTTTGAACATCTACACGGGCCTTTATTTGCATTAAATTGCATACATAGATGTCGAGCTTTGGTGTCATGAGCTTAAGCGCAACCAGTAGATTACTGTTTTATGGATACTGTAGTCTGTTATAGTAGTCAAATCACTTTAAAATCTGTAGTCCCACACTAATCTTGTTGAACATCACTCCACCAAATGCGGATGGCTGAACACTTTTCATTACACTGCAGTGAAACAATAAACACTAAACTCTTTCGGTTTACATTTACTTTTACATTTTAACGATTATTATAAGGATTGAAAAGGTCATATATACTTTATAAATCTTTGGATTTTATCAATTACATTTATACTTACAAGACTCTATGAACTCACACAACATTAGAGATGTGTTGAACACTTTTAAGCATGTTTTCTCAGGTGAATTAGTTGCTTTGGCTTACTGATGTCTTTGAAGTCTAAATTAATAAACCAGATTTCATTCATGGATTTCTTTCTTATATACAAAGTGATCAAATCTCGTTGTATTGTTTTCAACTTTTAATGTGATGCAATAATGAGGACAAAATGTTAAATCATTTCGAAGAATCAAACGAGATTACATTTCAAACGACACATTAGAGTCGTTCTCCTCTATCTTGTGCTGTTGTATTATGAAGTAACGCTCCCGGAACATATTTATCCGCTGTGACACAATTCTTGGGGTTCACAGAGTTGTATCAGAAGCCAAGGTTAAGAGAACTAGGGTGGCCATATTTTACCCTAGACTATAACCTGTTTTTTACAAACATTGCATCAACATCAAACATTTTAAGTGCATACACACTAACTGCTTATTGCTTACACTAATTGTTGCAATTTTATGCTTACATACATACATAATATAATATATATATGTTTACATACCCTTTGCGTATATCGTCTAACAATTATTATATATAATAGTTATTTATATAAATACGAAGATACTCTTCTTAGACATTGTGAGTTGCACAATGGTCTCAACTTCGTTCTCAAGATCATTGTAAGTTAAACAATGGTCCCCAAGAATATTTTTCATAACTTTATACAATAATCGTATTAACGCGAAAGCCGTCAAAAATAGTTTGTTTGCATGTGAATTATGTATGAATCTAGTAAATTACAAGTCTTGTATGGGCGGGACTTGTAATAGGAGGATTCATATGATAATTGCTATGTTGACTCGTTCATAATGACCTTTATCTTATTTACTTTAAATCGAGTACTCATTAACTGTCCTTGAATCTCTAGAGATTTCGAATTATCCCCTATTGTTCGCTCCTCTAATCGTCTCCGAAAGATGAGTTTCAAACACTCGTCCCATACTCATTAGAGCACCTGCATCGATATGTCATTCACCACCTTGAAAACTTTGTGTGTATGCGTGTTGCATCAGAAATTATTAAGTAGGATGATTTATAATCTCCTTATTTAAAAGGATTGGGACGCCTCTTCGTTAAATAAAGAAATTGTAAATCACGTCGAACCATAGAGTTTATCAATTCATTATTTAATAAATTGGGGACGCTTCTTTAATGCAAATAATAAATTTATAAATGAGTGGGCTTAATGTATCCGATAGAAACGAGTAGAACTCAACCCGAACAATCACCGGAATCCGTTAAAAAAGGTCTAGAGACACAATCGTGTCTAACACTTAGCAAAATATTAAGGCCTCACTCTAAGCTACATATCCATCTCTTAGTTAATACTCTTTCTTTTAGCCGTTACAAAATCTTTATCTTTTACGATCGCGAACTACTCGTGGAACTAATAGACTTGTTACACTTGAATTAATGGAGTTGATTCAACCTCGAACTAACGGCTGAGTACCATACACCGCCGTCTATCGCATAAGCTCTCCCGCGAGCTCTTCCCTTTCGTCGAACTTTATTATGGGGATATTGTTTCTCAGAGGGTCCTCAATCTCCGCATCCTATCACCGTTTGTTATAATTTTTCGTAGTTATGATGCTGTTATTGGGCCCTAGAGCGGTCCCAACTTGTACAACTTTATCCAATAGGTAATGCAACCTCCCTTAAACCAGATAAACACCTATCGACGGAAGAGATAGTCAAACTATTCATTTCAGACCAATAGTATAATAGACTTAGGTCGTGACACATCCTAGTATTGCAAAGTAAGTTGGATACTTACATCCATTAGCCTCACCCGTTATTAATCATTCGGATCATTCGGATATCACAACTAGACAACCTGCCCTAAACAGTTGAGACTTTACACAGACATACTCACGTGACTACACTGCCCGTACACAGTCATAAGACCTTAATATTTTTCTTTGAATACGCATATTTGAGGATTAAATATCATGGTGAAACCTACCAAAATTTTTAGTAAATTGAGAAGTGGTTGTCAAACCTTTAAATTTGCTGAATAAAGTAATCAACGCTTGTTAGAACTGCTTTATTAAATCTTAAATCTTTTCTGAGGTCACATAACGGTTAACACAAATTTAAATCTCGGGACGAGAGTTCTTTAAGTGTAGGTACTTTAACCTCCGGCAATTTTTTGGAATTTTAACCTTTTACTTTTCGTCCACTTGACTATTTTGACTTTTGACTCTTTTAACGGTCCTATAAAGACAATTCCCGCGTAACCGTAAATTTATGATTTTTGTTTAAATATAAATCATATTATTATTATTATCTCTCATTACAATTTTAGTTTCAATTTATTTGACTTAAAACGAGAATAAATATATTAATTATCTAAATTGAGTAATCGAAAAACGACTCGCTAAGATCACATTTTAATGACTCGGGACTCAAAACAATTTGAATGAAAACTACATTCCGAATAACTTTTTAGTTTTGCCCGAGACCTGAAAACAGACAGAAAGTGACTGAAATGCCCTCGCAAGATTATAGAAACAAGAAAATAATTAAATTAACACTTTTTATTAAATAAAAATATTTAATAAATTAGTCATTATTTTATTCAAAAGCGTTTGTTGATAACGCGAATATTCGAGTTAAAAGTTATTTTTCCGGATAAGGCATAATCGATGTTCCCTCCAATAAATAAACAAATATTGTTTAATAAAGATTATAAAAATATTTATGAAATACTACAAAATAATACCGGTTTTATGGGAAAAATTATTTGGAACGCAATGGCGCAAGTTTCGTATTTTAAATCATCCGTTAAGTGGCCTAAACGAGACCTGAACCATTATCTAATAAAAGTTACACTTTTGGTCCCTGTGAAATATTTACATAATCAACCCTCAATTATTATAACCATTACACTTTATTTTAAACTTTTACTATAAATATAATAGTTTTATAATTGTTTCATTTGATAAAACAAATAACACATGGCATACATATGCTCTCCCTCTCTCTCATATATTTCCGGCAGCCACCAGCCACAACTCAGCCGCCGCCGCCTCCGGCCACCGGAAACTTTTCCGGCGAGTATTCCGGCCAAGTCCAAAAGTGCTCCCCATCCCCCGATCTATTCGATCCACCACCTCACGCGCTGCCACCTCCACACCACCCACCACCGCCGCCGCTGCCATCATCGTCATCATCATCATCACAGTCGCTGCTACCTCAGCCGACCCTCATCACCACTCCATGCGACCACACCACCCACTGACACCACCACAACTCGCACCCCACCACCCCCGCAACCACGCCGCCACCATCATCACAGCACCATGAAGGGTGCGTCTGATTTGGTACAACGACCCAGGGTGCGTCTTGTTCGTTTTAACAGCCAACAAGGATGCGTTTGCATCCAAGTTTAGCAACTAGCGGTGTTCGTTATGATTTATGACAGCCGAGGGTGTGTTGGGTTTGTGATGACAGGAATAGGGTGCGTTCGATTGATGTTATCACCACCAGCGGCATAGGGTGTGTTCGGTTTATCAGAAACCACACCACAGGGGTGTGCTTGTTTATGGGTTCGGCCGTAAGAGGGTGCGTTTGATTGCGGCGTTAGGGTGCGTTGGGTTTAAGGATAACACCACAGGTGCGTTTGGTTTATTAGTCCCGCACTAAAGGTGCGTTTGGTTTAGCAGTCTCGCACTAAAGGTACGTTTGGTTTGCAAGTCTCGCACTAAAGGTGTGTTTGGTTGAACTAAAACAGATTAGGGTGCGTTTGGTTGTGCAGAAACTCCATAAGGGAGTGTTTGGTTGAGCAGGAAACACCGTAGAGGTGTGTTTGGGTGAGCATGAAATGCATAGGGCGTGTTTGGGTGAGCAGAAACAACCTTTAGGGTGTGTTTTGATTTATATAAATCAATTAATAAATATATCATAAGATTTTAAAAATATAAAACCGGATTAAATGGTAGTTAATGGTTAAATAAATGTGTCACATTATTTAGTCTCGCCTAATTATATATAGTGATCACACGAGTAAATTGCAACACGGATAGATTGAAAAAGGATTAAGTTATATAAATTTTAAGATTGTTAATTTGTAATATTTCAATAACCAGATAAACAAACGGGAACCATACTTTTACAAATGGGATAACTATTTAGCAAACCGTCAAGGAAACAATATACTAGATTATAAAGTATTATTTTATATTTTATAATTGTCAACTAGAAATTAACATCATAACCTTTGTAAAAGCTTTAAAAACATAGTGTACATGAATTGTAACTTTAAAACGTACGATTACTCTTATGCTAAGAACTTTTTATTTATTTAAGT